>JAJIBD010033393.1:0-11967 GCA_021461705.1 Cryptotis parvus | reverse complement strand
ATCTTTATCCAGGTGAACCAAAAAAGCAAAGGTTGGAGCTGGAAATTCTGTCCCTGGCCAAGCAGCTTGCTTCAGTGAAGCTCATTGAGAAGGGGCACGTGACCTTCACTCTGCCGGCTTCTGGGCTTCTCCCTCAGCCACTCCCCCTAGGGAAAACTCTGGGTGGGTCTAGCAGCTTTGGAATGATAAGAGGCTCAGCTTTGGAGTGCACCCTGCTGGGCCAGATTTTGGGGAGAGATGCCTGAGCTTTTCCAATCTGTTATAATTTTTCTTTAATACACCCCGTTCACTAGTCCCCCTTCTAGGGGAGAACTACACTCCTGAGTTGCGTTAGACCACTGTGGGGCATAGTGGGCTTCCCTGCAAGTATTTTTCTCTGAGCTGTTCTCCTCTGAAGCCTAGATCTATGAGGGGGAAACCTGGAGCTGCCTGTAGTGACCCTCCTAGGGGGGGTGGGGGCTCCTTACCAGCAGCCCCAGACCTCCTGTGAAGCCTTTGCAAGCTCCACAGGTGGCGTGGGGGTGGAGGCAAGACTGAAGCCTCCGGTTCCTGCTTGTGCAGCTCCGCGTGGTCCTGTTCTGGTTCCTTTACTCCAAGACACACATACAGCAAATCTGATATTTTCCTCCTTCTTTGCAAAGCCTGGTATAACACCATGAAGGCCTGGATGTTAGATATATATACTCAGGCCACAAGTTATTACAAAGATCCTTAAGATGCTTTTGCTTGGGCCACCTATTGGAGGTTCAGCCTTAACAAGCAACTCCAAGGGGGACTTTAACCCTCCCATACTGGCCACCCAGAGGTTTTTTAACCCCCTACATGCTGGCCACCAATTCAGAGAATTATCATGCTGTGGATGTCCCAACCTCAGTGATCTCTGCATTACTACAGGCGTCCCTGGCTCCCTCCCCGGCATCCACCACGACCTACAACTCGTGTGTGGAGCTTAATTTTACCTGCCATGGCTTCTAAGAGATCGGGAGAAAAAAGTTCTGTCTTGCTTGCTTGCTACCTTCTGTGGCCTTGCTGACATTTGCTGCATCTCTTACTCAGATTGCCTTTTTCTGTCTTGGTGGGAGGTTTTCCCTTCCCAGCCTTTTACCCTTTTTTTCCTTTGCCTGGGGCTAAAAGCTGTTTAGCTCTTTAATTGACTCCTTGTGTGTGCTCTAGCCAGCTCCTCTTGCTAGTAAGGGGAGAGAGGGGAAAGGCCCTAGAATCTTTCACTAGTGAGTTCCTCCCTGTTCCTCCCATAGTGATAGGTGACGCCAAACAGACAAAGGAGGGGGTGCCTCTTTACAGAGACCATTCAGTTGCTTTTGTCTAGCCGGTGAAGAACTTTAGCCGTAGTGGACTCCAGCAGTTGTGACTTGCAGCTGACAGCCAGGTCAAACCACCATAGACCATATGTTCTTCCTGGCAGAGAGCTCACTTGGGCTCCATAACCTTTTGTGGGACCTTAAGGGTGCTAAACGGGAGTCATGTAGACTCACGCCTGATAGGGAGAGGGACCTACCAGGGATGCTTCATACTTTTCATTATTGTGAAGGTTATAACAACACACTTCACAATAGAGTGTTATAAATATTCCTCCCCACCCTGCTCCCCTAGAGATTCAAGTGAGGGAGCATACCTTCTCTGCAGATTTTCACTGGATTATCTCCCCTTCTGGTGGAACTCCCCACTGCCACTACAATGTCCTGCTGCAGTAGCCAAAATGATGTAGGTGGGCCTCACTGGTGGCTTATGAGGCGGAAGGGAGAGAAATGTACCCTTGTGGTGCATGATGTCAATAACCAAACATGCTAACAGATCACAATTACAAATAGGACAGAGATTATTTCACACAGATTCTTTTCAATTCACGCTGACCGGTCCTCCTTTCACCTCGTAGACTCACCCCCACACTCACCACTCACAATCCAGGATTGGAATTTCTGTTGTCTGAACAGCGTTTACTTAGACTGCTGTGGTGAGCTCAAGAGAATCCTCGGTGTTGGGAGCCAACCTGCTGTTTCTGGGTTACACACCTAGGTTTTCTCTCAGGACTCACCCCTGAGGCCAGGACTCGAACCCGGACTTCTCTCACTCTCAACTCTTTGAAGTAGGAAGGAGGCGTTGGTGTCTCCTTCCCCCAGACGGAGTCCTCCGGGTGTCCCCAGATCTCCGCCTCACCACTGGGGTGTCCCCAGGGTTGCGGACCCGTGGTCCCTGAACACGCCTGTTCACCAAGGTCGGGGAGAACAGCAGCTAGATTCTTACGCCCCGGCCAGCCGGGACCTCATCCGTCCGGCAGTCACCGAGAGTCCCTGAGCCGGGCCGCACACTAATCTAGTGGATCGCAGTGGAAAGGCACCAACCACCCAGGATGGTCTTGTCAGGGAGATCCCGGCTAGGTGGGGTCCTCAACTCCAGATCCCGGACGAGCCCCCCAATGAAAGAGTTGGCCACCTGATGGGGTGACTGGACTGGGAGAGCCTTGGAATGCCGCACCTATCAAGGAAAACTCTGAGAGACCAGGTCCCATGCAAAAGCAAGGGTTTTTTATTAATATTCATGCAGTATAATCGCTCATAGCATGACCACAAGCAGTCAGCAGCTAAGAGTCTCGCCTTCCAGGGAGGATCTTTAAGAGATAATTCCCCACTGCTACAGAAAAGCCTCAAACATAACTATCCACATAGCTCTAAAATATTACATCAAGTTCGCGCAGGCACCCAATCACTTTGTAGGTAGGCAATGGCTATGCTTATGTGCAGGAAATGCAATCTTGTGTAATTCAGGGGCCATATAGCAGGTTCTGGGCGGTTCTCCTAACCTCTAAACAGGAATTTGTTCTTGGGCCTTGTAGATAGCAGGATGAAAAGGTCACTTGGGCCCTAAATTGCTAACTTCTATGAGTAGGCCTGCCCTGGTTCTTGCTTCTCCCTTTCAGGGACCAGTGTTTTTTCACCCGCAGTTTGCCCACATAAGTCCAAGACTTCCATAAGCACTATAAATTCAGAATGTGCATGAGCACCTAATAACTCCAAAAATTAAAGTGCGATCCATATACTCGAGCATATGTAAGTACTCACAACTAGAGTGTGAACTCCTCTTTAATAAAAGCACTATGGTGTTGGGCGCTAACATAGTGTCGCTTCAAAGTGAGAGTGCTACAAGCCAGTGTGAGAACCTTGATTCATCACAACAATAACAACAAAGGTCAAAGTAAGGGAGAAGAAAATTAGGGATGCAAATCATTATAAAATGAATCAATAAAATTTAGGAGTCGAGGAAGATAATATGTGAAAATCTGAGTAAACTTGAAAAGATTCTCCATTGGGGCCAGAGTGAGCATTGCTGAGGGCGTTTGCCTTTGCATGCAGCCGACCTCGAGATCGATCCCCTGGCATCCCATATGGTCCCTGAGCACCACCAGGAATAATTCTGAGTGCAGAATCAGGAGTAACTCCTGAGAAACTGTGGTGTGACCCAAAAGCAGAAATAAAAAGAGAAAAGACACTCCATTATTATTTTCCTGCTATCCTACAGTTCATAATTTTTACTTATTTCACTAATTCCCTTTTCTCCCCTTTATAGAATTTCCCAACTATTTCTGAGGGACAGTTTAGTGGCACCTTCGAATTTTTTAGCCATTATTTGGTCTAGGAAAGCCCCTTTATTTTCTTCAAATCTGAGTGATGACTGAGTGACAGAGGTGAAAGGTTGCACCTCTGTGACTCCATCTTAAAGTCCCAAACTCCATGTTGCCCTTCCAGGGCATGAGTTTAAAATTAAGTGAGGTAAAACCTCAAGGCAGATTTCAACAACTAAACCACAGATAGGGAGACTGTGACCCATGTTGGAGAAATGCTCACTTTGTAAATTCTTACAATGTATGGGCAGGATTAACCGTTTAACCACTTAGTTTGCTTTTGGACATCTGCTTTGCATAAATAGAAAAATTAGGATGTAACATACATTGTCTCTCACCCTGTTCTGCTCCATTCTAGGCCAAGTGGGTCCCAATGTGGAGTTCTTTGGCTAATCTTCCTCCTGTGACCTATCTTGGCATTGAAATCACAGACCATGTACTTTGTAGAAGGTGTGATCTGTATTTCTTTTTATAGAACTCCCCTAGTTCTATGTAGAATTTCTCAATTTTTTCTTCCTTGCATGTGAATGTAAAGCTGGTGTGTAGACAACGAAGATAGAAATTGTTGGCAGTAAATAAGCATCTCTTCAAGTGTAACTGTCCCATCCAGCCTTGTTAGATATCCGTGAATCAATGTTTACGGCCATGTTCGTGTTGCTGTCATTTTTGTGTTGTCCCAATGGACACTGACACCACCGACGGCCTCTTTCATCGTGCAAGTTCCGAGGAACAATTCTTCCAGTGTCAAAGATGGCGTGATGTGATTGACGCCTCCTCCCCTTTCAGTCAGAATTTACCGATACATTTTAGATCATTTGTGCTTGTAATTATCAGGTCCTCGGGATATATGCTTCTAATGCCAGCTGACGGCATTGGAAAGTAAAGACAGTCATTTTAGTCCTTCCTTCATTTTGGTAGTTTTAGTGTGGGCCCGAAATTTTACTGTGGCCCCCTCTTGTTCATCCTAAGTGCTGTTATTAAGGATTCTTTCAGAGTCGGGTGATGAACATTTTTATCATAATTTTGGCATATCTGAGTCTATCATAGCCACCAAGACCCATTCGTGGGAACTCACAATTCCAAAAAATCTGAATCGTAAACTTGGCTATGGGAATCTTCTGGTGGACAGCCTGGCAAATTAAGAAATTGACCCACATACCTTCAATTCAGGCTCTTGCCTGACTGATGTCACTGTCCCCCAAAATTCCAAAACAGGATCAGACCACCATCTCCTTTTTACAAAATTCTACTTCATGCAACTGGGAGCAAAGGCCCCGCAAAAAGCCTAAGCAGAGAACCACCTCGGAACAAATCCACCAACTGGGAACCCTGGGCACCTTTGCAGTAACATGGCAAGATACTATCATTGATGACATCGATGAAGAATACAACTGACTGGTTCACCACCTCCATGATTATCAAAGAATGCTGAGAGAGAGAAAGGACACAAAAGGGACACCTGTCTTAAAAAACTCTAGAGCTCATTCTCACAACATGGTAAGTCGCCGAGCCCTCAGGAGATCTCAGATGCTAACATCCAAGCTTGCAAATAGTGCAAAAGAAACAGATAAAGGAAAACCTCAAGGAGAGAAGAGTAGAAGTGTTGGAGGATGCAGCAGAAGCAAGGAAAAGTAATCTACAACACCCGCCTGTCCTTCTCACCAACTATATGACTAAGATGACTGCCCCCTCTGATGTCCTGATGGATCTACCGCATCTTCCAGAAAGGAAAAGTGAGAAGATTACCCATGACTTCTCCTCAGACCCTTTGATAGCCACATCCACCTACCCACATGCCAAATCTATAGGATGGATATATCAATGCCAATGTTCTTCTCCTTCTGAAACTAACATGCCATTTCACGTTGGCAAAGAAAGGGAAAGCAAGGCCTAGGAAAAGATCGTGGCCCAACACCTGAAGAATCTCGCCAGTTGTACTTACCAACAATACACTGGCTCGGCTCTTCACGCCTACCTGTCTGAATGGAAGGTGCTCCCCGCCTCCCAAAGGGAAAAACTAGTGGACAGTTCTACTGTTCAAGAAGGGGAGACATTCACCACATTGGCAACTATGCTCCCATCTGCCTGTTGTCTTCGTCATCTACAAGCTGTTCACCTCAAGTCATCCTGAACAGGATTGGCAGAACATTATTTGAAGGAACAACCATGTGAGCAAAGCTACTTTCTGAAAAGTGATTCAGCACAATCAATCATATCCGCCACACTAACCAAAACTCATTGAGGTCTATAGAGAATTTACTCATGCCGCTTCTGTCTCTTTACATTCATTGATTTAAAGAAAGCCTTTGATTCTGTAGGAGACTGCAGCTGCTCATCAAAAAGTACTATCCAAACAGGGCGTTCAAACCCACACATAGCAAGCTCCTTCGTGAGCCATACCACGGTTTCACCACCAGGATCTCACCCATTCTACAGGGAAGTGATCATCGACGCCCAAAGAGTGGATTCGCAGGGTGATACGCCATTTCACCAAAACTCCTTCAGCTCCACCCCCGAGAACATCAAGCACACTAGAATGGGAAGGAAATGCGGAGTGAAGATGGACGGTCGGCAACATACCCTATCTCCCTCTGCTTCGCTGATGACATCATTCTAATAACACCAAACAAGTGGGACAAATGCTGGCTGACTTTGACTGAATGCTAGAAAGATAGGGTCTACAGCTGAATCTTAACAAAACTATGTTCATGAAAAAATGAACTAGTTCCAGAGGCCCCATTCACTCTCAGTGAACAAACTCTCTCTGAATGTAGCAGCTAGGTTGAGAAGTTACCACATGATGTCATGTTACTGTCTTCCTGTTGTTCTCACTTGCTTCGAGCTGTGTAAAGTCACCATAACATTCCCATACATCCTGTCTAAGCAAGTGTAATCCAAGGCACCTTGCTTACTCAGGGACAGGTAGCCCTCAAACCATTCAGATCAAGGAATTGGGGTCCATAATTATTACTAGTTTTTGACATAAGAAAGCAAAACACAGGTAGCTTGCCAGGCTCTGCCGTGTGGGCGGTGTAATCTCAGTAGAAGGCTCTCAATCCCAAGCATTTATTGATGAAACTTCTTAAAGTGTGTAAGAGCTACACTGTTAAATAGTATAGCTGAATTTTTGTTTTTGTATTTTTACAGTTTTGGGTCACACCTGGCATTGATGAGGGGTTACCCTGGCCTTTGTTCAGGAATTACCTTCCGTCGGTGCTCAGGACCATATGGAATGCTGGGATCGAACTCCAGGTCGGCTAGCATGCAAGGCAAACATCCTACCCGCTTCTGGCTCCCAGTATAGCTTGATTTGGAATGTCTCAGAATGTGTGCTTTAATCACTTGTTCTCCCCCTTGCTGGTGAATAGTCAACACTTCCAGCAACACGGTATGTCACTATATAGACATAACCTTATATAAGTTCTTGAAATGTATTCTACACTGCTGGAAAAAATGTTTTATCCTGTGAATCCTGGAGTAATCTAACTCCTCGAATTTCTAAATGTAGAGAATCCTTAAATTGTGCACAGTTTGCCTGAGCACTTCCAGTGACAGAGTACTGATGTTAAGGTGTCGGTTTAGCCTTCACTACTCTTGCAGAGTCACAAGTCAAGCAAAGCCGGCACTGTCTGATAGCTATAAGGAAACATAAAAATTGGCCCTAACTTACTGAGCCAGAATGTGAATTTGAACAACGCCCCACCCAAGAGCAAAGTACTTAATATTAAAAGTATAGCTAACTGAACCACTCAACAGTCATTCTATAAATTTGTTTTGGAGGAACACCTGAGCTGTACTCAGTACTATTTCTGGCTTTTGCCCTTCAGGGATCTTCCTAGTGGAACTTCAGGGATCATATGTGATGCTGGGGATCAGACCCAGGTCAAATAGTGCAAAGGAAGCAGCCTACCTCTCTTGTACTACCTCTTGATCTCGGGTCAGGCCAGCTGGGTTTGGACAGGTGCCCTGGGATCGGGCAGAGCTGCTGGGGTTCAGGCAGGGTGGTCGGGTTTTGGGCAGGGCGGCAGTACTATCTCTCTGGCCCCAATCCTTTACTTCTTTTTCTATGAAAGCTTCCCTGATTAACCTGATTCTCCTGCACAAAATCATTTACCAGTCCCTCTTATGTAACTCATAATACCTCCTTTGCATTTCTCAAGTATTATATTTACACAAAAATATGTAATTGAAAGCTTATCTAACAATACTGAGGACTTAGATGAATCATTTATTTATCTTTATTCTAGAGCTAACTGTCCAGTGACTCTCACACATGGGGCAGAGCTGTTCCTCGCTCTCCCCTGTGCACTGCCGTTCATGAGGCAGTCGGGAGTGCATGGCGGTTCTAGCCCTGGCTCACCACCTCGGCAGAGCCTCACAACAAGCCAGACCACCCCTCCTCACCTCACGGGGCCGCCATTTTCCACTTTTGACTTCCTCTCTTCTTAGAACTCCACTCCAGCAGACCAGCGCATCACAGCCCGGATCACCGACACCCACCCTGCAGCAGTTTTTTCTCAATCCGCCCAGGTATGCTGGTCCAGAGACTCTCACACATGGGGCAGAGCTGTTCCTTGCTCTCCTGTGCACAGCCGCTCATGAGGCAGTCGGGAGGCATGGCGGCTCCCAGCCCCTGGCCCACCACCTCGGCAGAGCCTCACAACAAGCCAGACCACCCTCCTCACCCACGGCGCCGCTATTTTCCACTTTTGACTTCCCTCTCGTCAGAACTCCACCCAGCAGACCAGCCCATCACTGCCTGGCTCAGCGGCCGCGTGTGGCCGAGCGGTCTCATCAATAAATGCTTTATTTGGAGGTGTTTGAAAGAGTTTGCCTCCCGCCGGCAAGCCTGGCAAGCTTCTCGTGTTGTATTTGATATGCCAAATCAGTAATAATTATATTAGGTCATTCTCAGACCTAATATAATGGTTTGAGGCTCTTTATGTTCCTGTAGCAAGCCGATGCCCCTGGCTCTACTGGCATGAGACAGGACATATGGAGATATTACTGGTGCCCGCTCTAGCAAATAGATGATCAACGGGAAGATCGTGGATCGTGAACTTGCCCAGTGCATACAAAGCACATCATAACTCGAATAAAACCTGAGCTGTGCAGGAGGAAAAGAGAGGCATGGACTACCTTCAAAAACATCGAAGAAATAGCCAAAAGGGATGAAGAACCTCTGCTCTGGGCACATACCCTTCAACTCCACTGTTCTTCCTGCATTAACATATGACTTAGAGAATCCGGGCCCTACGAAAAAGTAGGATGAAATGCTATTGGCCCCTGAGGAATCAAAGAGCTATGCTTGTAATATCGCCACCTCACCTGAGAGAAGGAACTGAGTTCGACCCCTCCGTCGCTGTTCCAAATTCAAGGACGGAGTCTTGCTTGCCAGAGCATCAAAATTCAGATTACGGTCATATAATGTGATCTGGAAGATGACCACTGGACTAGAGCCGTTACCGATTGATCCTATGGGATGTCAAAAGATCGCATGGCCGCCCATCTACAAGATGGCTGGGACTTCCCTTATCAAGAACCTGGAATGAACGATTTGAGGCTCTTAATGTTCCTGAAACAACCAGATGCCATTGGGCTACACTCTGGCACGTGGATAGGGTCAAACGGAAATATTACTGGCACCCTCGCCGAGCAAATCAATGAATAACGGATATCAAGTGATCAAGTGACATACATTGTGTTTGCCCTGAAGTGAAATGTATAAAAGAGTCAGCCAGTTCCAAGCCTGGGGAGCAATTACATAGCCAGAACCCTCAGCACTGAGTTTTGTGTGTAAATAAACTGAGGCCACCCCTAGCTCATCAAATCTTGATCTTCACATCTTATGGCCAAGTCTGGGTAATCCTGACTTGAGTGATGTGTCTCTTGCTCTGTCTTAGCTAAACCCCAGGGCTTCTCAGCAAATAATGGGTTCCCTAAAGGGAGAGTTCTTCTTATTTTGCTGTGTTTATGCAAAAGAACAAGTCAGGTTTTATTGAGTCATCAGACAAATTTTTAATGAAGGGGAAAGAAAATTATCTTTTCTGTAATATACCTTCTGCAGATATCAGGATTGTAGCTCTACAAAGGTGATTGAATTCTAATAGTTTGATTTTTTAAAATATTTTATTATACCACTGTGAGATATACAATTACAAGATGTCTTCATGTTTAAGTTTCGCCAAGCTATACAGTGTTCCAGCACCCACCCTCCACCGCGGCCCATTTCCTACCACCAGTGTCCCCACTTTCCTCCCCCTTCCCCTAGCCTGCCCCATGGTAGGTTCTATATCTTTTTCTCTCTCTGTCTCTTATCTCTCTCTCTCTCTCTCTCTCTCTCTCTCCCTCTCTCTCTTTCTCACTTCCTTCTCTACACATTGTGGATTGTAATACATACTATTTAGAAGTTATCATCTGTATCTTTTTGCCTATATTTAAAGCTTAATTTAGTGATGGTATTATCATTTTCAACGATTATCAGCACACTGTTCTCTTCTCTGTCTTACCTAGCCTCTGGACTTGGCCATGTTTGTGGTATGCCCAGGCTTGAGATACAGCGGGCACTTTGTGCCAAGGGCCTTGGGATCAGGCTATGTCTAGCTGTGGAATCTGTACCTTGAGGGGATGTGACTGTGGTTGGTGTTGCATGAGGTTTTCACTCCCTGGGAGCCTGGTGGGAGGGACAGGCCAAGGAGCAAAAAACCTGTCCCTTGACCTCCCAAGACACACAATTAGTTTAAAGTACAGGGCAGGCAGGCAGAGACCACCTCTGCACCTGAATACCCAGCCTGCAATTTATAGGTTTGATTTAAAGGAAGGCCCCTTCCTCCCCCAGGGCAATAAAATTCTAAAGTGATTAGAAAACCACTTAGCTCCTAAGGCTATCAGAATTTGAGCACTAAAGCCTGATAAGATCTTATCAGGAGCCAGCCCAGACCAGAGAAGTCTGGGCCTACCCTCTAAGAAAAGATCCAAAGCAGGAACAAAGGTTAAGAAAAGAGCTAAAGACAGCTCCCTTAACTCCACCCTCTTTGGCAAAACCAAATAACCTCCTTTGCATATGTGGTCTTGCAAAACTGTAGAGGCTCAGAGCCTCCTGTTGCTGAAATAGCAAGGGACTATGCATGGCCAAGAACAGAGAAGGAATAGTGGAAATAGGTATGAACCATTATTTATTTATTTATTTATTTACTTATTTATTTTTCTTTTGGGTCAGCTAATCTCGCAATGCCTACAGGAGTTTCAGGGAGTTACCCTTGGCTCTGTATCTGTGGAATTGCGCCCCTGGTGGTGCTCAAGGACTATATGGGATGCTGGGGATCGAATCCAGGTAGGCCAGGTGCAAGGCAAATGCCCTACTCATAGTGCTGTTGCTCTCGCCCCCATTATTTTTTTAATGTCTTATTTAAAATTTTTATGATACCACCATGAGATATTACAATTACAAAAGATGTTCATATTTGCGTCACGCTCATACAGTGTTCCAGCACTCCATCCTCCACCAGTGCCCATTTCCCACCACCTAAGTCCCCTGATTCTCCTCCCCCTCCCCTAGCCTGCCTCTATGGTAGGTCTCCTATTATCTCTTTCTCTCTCTCTCTCTCTCTCCCTCTCTCTCTCTCTTTCTTCTCTCTATTACATATTGTGGCATTGTGGCTTCAGTATTACGCATTACTTAGAGGTTATCATACATATTTCTTTGCCTATATTCAATGCTCAGTTCTAGGCTGTATTTGTCATCTCCAACAATTATTAGCACACCTCGGCTGTTCCCCTCCTGTCTTACCTAAACTCTGGACCCCCACACACTTGTAGTAGATTCCACCATAATCTGACACCTCCAGATCCATGCTTTACCTGGACAGCCCCTATGTTTTATCTTAATCCATGGCTGACCGTGCTGATTGCTGCCGCCATTGACCTTTAAAATTTGCTAGTTCTTGGACCCTGTATTTTATTTTATTTATTTATTTATTTATTTATTTATTTTTTGCTTATTTTATTTTTTTTTTGGGTCATACCCGGCAATGCTCAAGGGTTTCTCCTGGCTCTTGCACTCAGGGAATCACTCCCTGGCGGTGCTCGGGGACCATAGACTAGTTCAACTTGTTAGCCCCAGGTTGGTGCAGTTGCTTTCGATGATGATGAGGTTAAATCATTAAATTCTAGGAAAGATAGGGAGAGCTTGAGGAGCCTGTCTGATGACCTCCAATAGTTACAAGGGGAGAGTGGGGAATGAAAAAGAAAAGGTTATTAAGCAGAACCACTATGACCTTAATTTTGGAAAGGGCTAGACTCTGTTTTGTGCCTCAGGGGCATGAATTTAA
>JAJIBD010033392.1:7500-68567 GCA_021461705.1 Cryptotis parvus | reverse complement strand
CAGGTGAACTCAAAAGCAAAGGTTAGAGCTGGAAATTCCTCTGTCCCTGGGCTGCTGCTTGCTTCAGTGAAGCTCATTGAGAAGGGCACGTGGACCTTCACTCTGCCGGCTTCTTGGCTTCTCCCTCAGCCACTTCCCCTTAGGGAAACTCTGGGTGGGTCTAGCAGGTTTGGAATGATAAGAGGCTCAGCTCTGAGTGCACCCTGCTGGGCCAGATTTTTGGGGAGAGAAAATGCCTGAGCTTTTTCCAATCTGTTATAATTTTTTTCTTTTAATACACCCCTGCTTCACTACTGCCCCTTCTGAGGAGAACTACACTCCTGAGTTGCGTTAGGACCACTGTAAGCATAGTGGGCTTCCCTGCAAAAGTATTTTTCTCTGAGCTGTTCTCCTCTAAGAAGCCCTAGATCTATGAGGGGGAAACCTGAGCTGCCTGTAGTGACCCTAGGAGGGGTGGGGCTCCTTAACAGCAGCCCCAGACTCCTCAGAAGCCTTTGCAAGCTCCACAGGTGGCAGTGGGGGTTGGAGGCAAGACTGAAGCCTCAGGTTCCTGCCTGTGCAGTCTCGTGGGGTCCTGTTCTGGTTCCTTTACTTCCAAGACACACATACAGCAAATCTGACATTTTCCTTTTCTTTGCAAAGCCTGGTATCAATACCATGAAGGCCTGGATGTTAGATATACTCAGGCCACGTGTTATTACAAAGATCCTTAAGATGCTTTGCTGGGCCACCTATTGGAGGTTCAGTGCCTTAACAAGCAACCCAAGGGGGACTTTAACCCCTCCCCATACTGGCCACTCAGAGGGGACTTTAACCCCTCACATGCTGGCCACTAATTCAGAGAATTATCATGCTGTGGATGTCTCAATCAGTGATCTCTGCATTACTACAGGCGTCCCTGGGGCCCTCCCCGGGCATCCACCCCGACCACAACCTGTGTGTGGAGCTGGACCTAACCTGCCATGGGCTTCTAAAGAGATCGGGAGAAGAAAAAGTTCTGTCTTGCTTCGCTTTGCTACCTTCTGTGGCCTTGCTGACATTTGCTGCATCTCTTACTAGATTCTGCCTTTCTGTCTTGGTGGGAGGTTTTCCCTTCCTAGCCTTTTACCCTTTTTTTTCCTTTGCCTGGGGCTAAAAGCTGTTTAGCTCTTTAATTGACCTCAGGTGTGCTCTAGCCAGTTCCCTCTTGCTAGTAAGGGGAGAGAGGGGAAAGGCCTAGAATCTTTCACTAGTGAGTTTCCTCCCGTTCCTCCCATAGTGATAGGTGACGCGAAACAGACAAAGGAGGGGTGCCCTTTGCAGAGACCATTCAGTTGCTTGTCTAGCGGTGAAGAACTTAGCCGTAGTGGACTCAGCAGTTGTGACTTGCAGCTGAGCTAGGTCAGCACCACCATAGACCATATGTTCTTCCTGGCAGAGAGCCCACTTGGGCTCCGTGAACCTTTGTGGGACCTTAAGGGTGCTAGTCGTGGAGCCACAGACTCACGCCTGATAGGAGGACCTACCAGGATGCTCACTCACACAGAGGTTATAACAACTACACCTCACACAGAGGTTATAACATTCCTCCCCCACCCCCGTTCCCCTAGAGATTTCTGAGGGAGCATACCTTCTCTGCAGATTTTCACTGATTATCTCCTTCTGGTGGAACTCCTCACTGCCACTACAATGTCCTGCTGCAGTAGCCAAAATGATGTAGGTGGGCCTCACTGGTGGCTTATGTGAGGCGGAAGGGGAGAGAAATGTAATTCCTTGTGGTGCATGATGTCAATAACCAAACATACACAGATCACAATTACAAATAGGACAGAGATTATTTCACACAGATTCTTTTCAATCACGCTGACCGGTCCTCCTTTCACTCAGACTCACCCCACACTCACCACTCTCACAATCCAGATTTGGAATTTTCTGTTGTCTGAACAGCGTTTACTTAGACTGCTGTGGTGAGCTCAAGAGAATCCTCGGTGTTGGGAGCCAACCTGCTGCTTTCTGGGTTACACACCTAGGTTTTCCAGGACTCACCCTGGAGGCCAGGACTCCGAACCCGGACTTCTCTCACTCTCAACTTGGAAGTAGGAAGGAGGCGTTGGTGTCTCCTTCTTCCCAGACGGAGTCCTCCGGTGTCCCCAGATCTCCACCTACCACTGGGGTGCCCCCAGGGTTGTGACCTGTGGTCCCCGGAACACGCCTCTGTTCACCACAGTCGGGAGAACAGCAGCTAGACTTACGCCCCGCCAGCCGACTGGATCCGACAGTCACCTCGAGAGTCCCTGAGCCGGCCGGCACACTAATCTAGTGATCGCAGTGGAAAAGGGCACCAAACTTACCCAGGATGGTCTTGTCAGGGAGATCCTGGCTAGGTGGGGTCCTCAACTCCAGATCCCGGACGAGCCCCCCCAAATGAAAGAGTTGGCCACCTGATGGGGTGACTGACTGGGAGCCTTGGAATGCCGCACCTATCAAGGAAAACTCTGAGAGACCAGGTCCTATGCAAAAGCAAGGGTTTTTTATTAATATTCAGTATAACCGGGCTCATAGCATGACCACAAGCAGTCAGCAGCTAAGAGCTCCGAGCCCTTCCAGGGAGGATCTTTTAAGAGATAATTCCCACTGCTACAGAAAAGCCCAAACATAAACTATCCAATAGGTTTAAAATATTACATCAAGTTCGTGCCAAGCAGGCACCCAATCACTTTGTAGGTAGGCAATGGCTATGCTTATGTGCAGGAATGCAATTCAGGTAATTCAGGCCATATAGCAGGTTCTGGGCGGGGGTCTCCTAACCTCTAACAGGAATTTGTTCTGGGCCTTTGTAGATAGCAGGATGAAAAGGTCACTTGGGCCCTAAATTGGTAACTTTCTATGAGTAGGCCTGCCCTGGTTCTGCTCTTCTTTCAGGACCAGTGTTTTTCACCTCAGTTTGCCCACATAAGTCCAAGACTTCCATAAGCACTATAACCAGAATGTGCATGAGCACCACAACTAAACAAGTGTGACTCTACTGAGCATATGTGTAGAGTACCACAACTAGAGTGTGAACTCCCTAATAAGCACTATGGTGTTGGGCGCCAACACCATAGTGTCGCTCAGTGAGTGAGTGCCACAAGCCACAGTGTGAGAACCCTGATCATCACAACAATAACAACAAAGGTCAAAGTAAGGGAGAAATAGAAAATTAGATGCAAATAATATAAAATGAATCAATAAAATTTAGGGAGTCGAGGAAGATAATATAGAAAAATTGAGTAAACTTGAAAAGACCTCCATTGGGGCCAGAGTGATAGCACAGCGGGTAGGGCGTTTGCCTTGCATGCAGCCGACCGAGATCGATCCCCTGGCATCCCATATGGTCCCCTGAGCACCACCAGGAATAATTCCTGAGTGCAGAATCAGGAGTAACTCCTGAGAATCGGTGGGTGTGACCCAAAAAAGCAGAAATAAAAAGAGAAAAGACACTCCATTATTATTTTCCTTCTATCCTACAGTTCATAATTTTTACTTATTTCACTAATTCCCTTTTCTCCCCTTTTATAGAATTTCCTGAACTATTTCCCTGGAGGGACAGTTTAGTGGCACTGAATTCTTTAGCTGTTATTTGTCTAGAAAGCTCTTTATTTCTCCTTCAAATCTGAGTGATGACTGAGTGACAGAGGTGAAAGGTTGGGCAGGACCTCTGTGACTCCATCTTAAAGCTCCAAACTCCATGTTGCCCTTCAGGGGCATGAGTTTAAAAATTAAGTGAGGTAAAACCTCAAGGCAGATTTCAACAACTAACCACAGATAGGGAGACTGTGACCCATGTTGAGAAATGCTCAATTTGCAATTTACAATGTATGGGCAGGATTAACCGTTTAACCACTTAGTTTGCTTTTGGACATCTGCTTTGCATAAATAGAAAAAATTAGGGATGTAACATACATTGTCTCTCACCCTGTTCGGTTCCATTCTAGGCCATGGGTCCCAATGTGGAGTTCTTTGGCTAATCTTCTCAGACCTATCTTGGCATTGAAATCACAGACTATGATTTTGTAGAAGGTGTGACTGTCTTTATAGAACTCCTCTAGTTCTATGTAGAATTTCTCAATTTCTTCTTCCTTGCATGTGAATGTTGGTGTGTAGACAACGAAGATAGAAATTGCTGGCAGTGGGCCACATCTCTTCAAGTGTAATCGTCCTATCCAGTTTGTTAGACATTCAAATGAATCAATGTTTACGGCCATGTTCGTGTTGTCATTTTTGTGTTGTCCCAATGGACACTGACACCACCGACGCCTCTTTCATCGCAAGTTCCGAGGAACAATTCTTCTCCAGTGTCAAAGATGGCGTGATGTGATTGACGCCTCCTCCTCAGTCAGACCAATGATGTCATACTTGATCATTTGTGCTTGCACTATCAGGTCCTCGATATATGCTTCTAATGCCAGCGTACGTGCATTGGAAAGTAAAGACAGTCATTTTAGTCCTTCTTCATTTTGGCAGTTTAGTATGGCCCTGAAATTTTATCAGGCCCTCTTTGTTCATCCTAAGTGCTGTGTTATTAAGGATTCTTTCAGAGTCAGGAGATGAACATTTTTTATCACAAGTTTTGGCATATCTGAGTTCATCATAGCCACCAAGACCATTCGTGGGAACTCACAATTCCAAAAAATCTGAATCAAACGTTGGACATGGGAATCTTCTGGTGGACAGCTCCACAATGAAATTGACCACATAATCTTCAATCTAGGTTTTGCCTGACTGATGTCACTGTCTTCCCAAAAATTCCAAACAGGATCAGACCACCATCTCCTTCTTGCAAAATTCTACTTCATGCAACTGGGAGTAAAGGCTGCAAAGCTTAAAAAGAGAACTACCAGAACAACCACCAACTGGGAACTCTTGGCACCATTGAAGCAACATGGGGAAGATGCTATCATTGATGACATCGATGAAGAATACAACTGACTGGTTCAACACCTCCATGATTGCGCAAAGAATGCCGAGAGAGAGAAGGACACAAAAAGGACACCTGTCTTAAAAAACTCTCAGAGCTCATTCACCAACATGGTAAGGCGCGAGCCTCAGGAGACCAGATGCTAACATCCAAGCTTGCAAAACAGTGCAAAGAACAGATAAAGGAAAACCTCAAGGAGAGAAGAGCAGAAGTGCTGGAGGATGCAGCAGAAGCAAGGAAAAGCATTCACAACGCCCGCCTGTCCTTCACCAACTATAAGACAAAGATGACTGCCCTCTGATGTCCTGATGGATCTATCACATCTTCCAGAAAGGAAATGGAGAAGATTACCCATGACTTCTACTCAGACCTCTTTGATAGCCACATCCACCTACCCACATACCAAATTCCACAGGATGGATATATCATTGCCAATGTTCTTCCTTCTGAAATCCGACATGCCATTTCGTCGGCAAAGAAAGGAACAGCACCAGGCCCAGAAAAGATCAGACCCGAACACCTGAAGAATCTGCCGTCAGTACTCATCAATACACTGGCTCGGCTCTTCACGCGCTACCTGTCTGAATGGAAGGTGCCCTCCCAAAGGAAAACCAGCAGGACAGTTCTACTGTTCAAGAAGGGAGACATTCACGACATTGGCAACTATGGCCCCATCTGCCTGTTGTCCGTCATCTACAAGCTGTTCACTCAAGTCATCCTGAACAGGATTGGCAGAACATTAGATGAAGGACAACCATGTGAGCAAGCTGGCTTCTGAAAAGGATTCAGCACAATCGACCATATCCACACAATAACCAAACTCATTGAGGTCTATAGAGAATTCACTATGCCGCTCTGTCTCACATTCATTGATTTAAAAGAAAGCCTTTGATTCTGTGGAGACTGAAGCGGTCATCAAAGCATTAGCCAAACAGGACGTTCAAACCCAATACATAAAGATGCTTCGTGAGCTATACTACGGTTTCACGACCAGGATCTCACCATTCTACAGGGGAAGTGATCATCGACGTCAAAAGAGGGGTTCGGCAGGGTGATACCATTTCACCAAAACTCTTCAGCTCCACCCTCGAGAACATCATGCGATAATTAGAATGGGAAGGAATGGGAGTGAAGATGGACGGCCGGGCAACTACACCACCTCTGCTTCGCTGATGACATCATTCTAATAACACCAAACAAGTGAGGCACAAATGCTGGCTGACTTTGACTGAATGTGGAAAGATAGGTCTACAGCTGAATCTTAACAAAACTATGTTCATGAAAAAATGAACTAGTTCCAGAGGCCCCATTCACTCTCAGTGGAACAAACTTCTCTGAATGCAGCAGCTAGGTCGAGAAGTTAACATGATGTCTGTTACTGTCTTCCTGTTGTTCATTAATTTGCTCGAGCAGTCACCAGTAACATCTCCATACATCCTGTATAAGCAAGTGTTATCCAAGGGCACCTGCTTGCTCAGGGACAGGAAGAGCCTCAAACCATTCAGATCATGGAATTGAGGTCCATAATTATTACTAGTTTTTGACATAAGAAATAAAACACAGGTAGCTTGCCAGGCTCTGCCGCGTGGGTGGTATAATCTCAGTAGAAGGCTCTCATCTCAAGCATTTATTGATGAAACTTAAAGGGGAAAGAGCATATAATTGTTAAATAGTATAGCTGGAATTTTTGTTTTTGTATTTTTTACAGTTTTTGGGTCACACCTGGCATTGATGAGGGGTTACTCCTGGCTCTTTGTTCAGGAATTACTCCTGGCGGTGCTCAGGGGACCATATGGAATGCCGGGGATCAAACCCAGGTCGGCCGCATGCAAGGCAAACGCCCTACCCGCTCCAGCCCCCAGTATAGCTGGAATTTGAATGTCCCAGAATGTGTGCTTTTAATCACTGTTCTCCCCTTGCTGGTAAATAGTCAACACTTCCAGCAACACGGTATGTCACTATATAGACATAACCTTATATAAGTTCTTGAAATGTATTCAATACTGCTGGAAAAAATGTTTATCCTGTGAATCCTGGAGCTAATCTAACTCGACCCTCTCTAAATGTGAGAATCCTTAAATTGTGCACAGCTCTTGCCTGAGCACTTCCAGTGACAGAGTACTGATGTGCTAAGGTGTCGGTTTAGCCTTCACTACTCTTGGTGAGTCACAAGTCAGTTGTGCTGGCACTGTCTGATAGCTATAAGGAAACATAAAAAATTCGTCCTAACCTACTGAGCCAGAATGTGAATTTGAATGTAACGCCTACCCAAGAGCAAAGTACTTATCATTAAAGTATAGCGAACTGAACCACTAACAGTCATTCATAAATTTGTTTTGGAGGAACACCCAGCTGTACTCAGTACTATTTCTGGCTTTGCCCTCAGGGATCACTCCTAGTGGAACTTCAGGGATCATATGTGATGCTGGGGATCAGACCCAGGTCAGTCATATGCAAAGGAAGCAGCCTACCTCTTGTACTACCTCTTGGATTCGGGCCAGGCCAGCTGGGTTTGGACAGGGTGCCCTGGGATCGGGCAGAGCTGCTGGGGTTCAGGCAGGGTGGCGGGTTTTTGGGCAGGGCGGCAGTACTATCTCTCTGGCCCCAATCCTTTAATTTTTCTATGAAAGCTTCCTGATAATCCCATTCTCCCTGCACAAAAATCATTTACCAGTCCTCTTATGTACCATAATACCTCCTTGCATTTCTCAAGTATTATATTTACACAAAAATATGTACTGAAAGCTTATCTAACAATACTGAGGACTTAGATGAATCACATTTACCTTATTCTAGAGCTAACTGTCCAGTGACTCTCACACATGGGGGCAGAGCTGTTCCTTGCTCTCCCTGTGCACAGCTGTTCATGAGGCAGTCAGGGAGGCATGGCGGGTTCTAGCCCTGGCCCACCACCTCGGCAGAGCCTCACAACAAGCCAGACCACCCCTCCTCACCTCCACGGGGGCCGCCATTTTCCACTTTTGGACTTCCCTCTCATCAGAACTCCATCCAGCAGACCAGGCCATCACAGCCCGGATCACCGACACCCACCCTGCAGCAGCTTTTTCCTCAATCCGGCCCAGGTATGCTGGTCCAGAGACTCTCACACATGGGGCAGAGCTGTTCCTTGCTCTCCCTGTGCACAGCCGTTCATGAGGCAGTCGGGAGGTATGGCGGGTTCTAGCCCTGGCCCACCACCTCGGCAGAGCCTCACAACAAGCCAGACCACCCCTCCTCACTCCACGGCGCCGCCATTTTTCCACTTTTGGACTTCCCTCTCGTCAGAACTCCACCCAGCAGACCAGCCCATCACAGCCCGGCTCGGCGCCACTTGTGGCTGAGCGGTTCATCAATAAATGCTTTATTTGGAGGTGTTTTAAAGAGTTTGCCTCCCGCTCGGCAAGCATGGCAAGCTTCTCGTGTTGTATTTGATATGCCAAATTCAGTAACAATTATATTAGGTCATTCCCATGACCTAATATAATGGTTTGAGGCTCTTTATGTTCCTGTAGCAAGCCCGATGCCCCTGGCTCTACTGGCATGAGACAGGACATATGGAGATATTACTGGTGCCCACTCTAGCAAATAGATGATCAACGGGAAGATCGTGATCGTGAACTGTCCAGTGCATATGTTAACATCATAACTGAATAAAACCTGAGCTGTGCAGGAGGAAAAGAGAGGCATGGACTACCTTCAAAAACATCGAAGAAATAGCCAAAAGGATGAAGAACCTCTGGCTCTGGGCACATCTCTTCAACTCCACCGTTCTTCCTGCATTAACATATGACTCAGAGAACTGGGCCCTACGAAAGCAGGATGAAAATGCTATTGGGTCTCCCAAAGAGGAATCGAAAGAGCTATGCTTGGAATATCACACCTCACTCAAGTGAGAGAAGGAATCCGGAGTTCCGACCTCCGTCGCTGTTCCAAATTCAAGGACGGAGTCTTGTTTGCCAGAGCATCAAAATTCAGATTGGCTTGTCATATAATGTGATCTGAAGATGACCACTGGACTAGAGCCGTTACCGATTGGATCCCATGGGATGTCAAAAGATCGCATGGCCGCCCATCTACAAGATGGTCAGACTTCCTTATCAAGAACCTGAATGAACGATTTGAGGCTCTTAATGTTCCTGAAACAACCAGATGCCATTGGGTTACACTGGCACGTGATAGGGTCAAACGGAAATATTACTGGCACCCGCCGAGCAAATCAATGAATAACGGGATATCAAGTGATCAAGTGACATACATTGTGTTTGCCCTGGAAGTGAAATGTATAAAAAGAGTCAGCCAAGTTCCAAGCCGGGGGAGCAATTACAGCTTGTGAACCCTCAGCACTGAGTTTCTGTGTGTAAATAAACTGAGGCCACCCCTAGCTCATCGTGGGACCTGATCTTCACATCTTATGGCCAAGTCTGGGTAATCCTGACTTGAGTGATGTGTCTCTTGCTCTGTCTTAGCTAATCCCCAGGGCTTCTCAGCAAATAATGGGGTTCCCTAAAGGGAGAGTTCTTCTATTTTGCTGTGTTTATGCAAAAGAACAAGTCAGGTTTATTGAGTCATCAGACAAATTTTTAATGAAGGGGGAAAGAAAACCATCTTTCTGTAATATACCTTCTGCAGATATCAGATTGTAGCTCTACAAAGGTGATTGAATTCTAATAGGCTTGATTTTTTAAAAATATTTTTATTATACCACTGTGAGATATACAATTACAAGATGTTCATGTTTAAGTTTCGGGTTATACAGTGTTCCAGCACCCACCCCTCCACCGTGCCCATTTCCTACTACCAGTGTCCCCACTTTCCTCCCCTTCCCCCTAGCCTGCCTCTATGGTAGGTTCTATATCTCTTCTCTCTCTCTCGTCTTCATCTCTCTCTCTCTCTCTCTCTCTCTCTCTCTCTCTCTCTCTCTCTCTCCCCCTCTCTTTCTCACTTCCCTTTCTCACACATTGTGGATTGTAATACATACATTTAGAAGTTATCATCTGTATCTTTTTGCCTATATTTAATGCTTAATTCTCAGATGGTATTATCATTTTCAACGATTATCAGCACACTGTTCTCTTCTCTGTCTTACCTAGCCTCTGACTCCCACATGTTTGTGGTATACCAGGTTTTGAGATATTGTGCGGGCACTTTGTGCCCGCGTGCCTTGGGATCAGGCTATGTCTAGCTGTGGAATCTGGACCTTGAGGGATGACTGTGGTTGTGTTGCATGAGGTTTTCTGACTTCTGGGAGCCTGGTGGAGGACAGGCCAAGGGAGCAAAACCTGTCCCCACCCCAAGACACACAATTAGTTTAGCACAGGGCAGGCAGGCAGAGACTAGGCCCTGCACCTGAATACCTGGTGCCTGCAATTTATAGGCTTGATTTAAAGGAAGGCCCCCTCCCCCAGGGCAATAAAATTCCTAGTGATTAGAAAACCACTTAGCTCCTAAGGCTATCAGAATTTGAGCACTAAAGCCTGATAAGATCTTATCAGGAGCTAGCCCAGACCAGAGAAGTCTGGGCCTACCCTCTAAGAAAAGATCCAGCAGGAACAAAGGTTAAGAAAAGGAGTTTTCAAAGACAGCTCCCAACTCCACCCTCTTTGGCAACCAATAACTCCCTTGCATATGTGGTCTTGCAAAACTGTAGAGGTCAGAGCCTCCTGTTGCTGAAATAGCAAGGACTATGCATGGCCAAGAACAGAGAAGGAATAGTGGAAATAGGTATGAACCCATTATTTATTTATTTATTTATTTACTTATTTATTTTTTCTTTTTGGGTCACACCCGGCAATGCTCAGGAGTTTCAGGAGTTACTCCTGGCTCTGCATTCAGGAATTGCTCCTGGTGGTGCTCAAGGACTATATGGGATGCTGGGGATCGAATCCAGGTAGGCCAGGTGCAAGGCAAATGCCCTACTCATAGTGCTGTTGCTCCGGCCCCTATTATTTTTTAATGTCTTATTTAAAAAAAATTTATGATACCACCATGAGATATACAATTACAAAGATGTTCATGTTTGGGTTTCAGTCATACAGTGTTCCAGCACCCATCCCTCCACCAGTGCACATTTCCCACCACCAATGTCCCCAACTTCTCCTCCCCTCCCCTAGCCTGCCTCTATGACAGGTTCGTTATTTCTCTCTCTCTCTCTCTCTCTCTCTCTCTCTCTCTCTCTCTCTCTCTCTCTCCCTCTCTCTCTCTCTCTCTCTCTTCTATTACATATTGTGGCATTGTGGCTTGTGTCACATTATTTAGAGGTTATAATGTATATTCCTTTACCTATATTCAATGCTCAGTTCCAGGCTGGAATTGTCATCTCCAACAATTACTAATATACTGCTGTTCCTTTCTCTGTCTTACCTAAACTCCCACACACTTGCAGTAGATTCTACCCACTGACAAGACCTCCAGATCCATGCTTTGCCTGACAGCCCCTATGTTTTAATTGGCATCCATGGCTGACCGTGCTGATTGCTGCTGCCATTGGACCTTTAAAATTTGCTAGTTCTTGGACCCTGTATTTTATTTTATTTATTTATTTATTTATTTATTTATTTTTTTATTTTTTTTTTTTTTGGGTCATACCCGGCAATGCTCAAGGGTTTCTCCTGGCTCTGCACTCAGGAATCACTCCTGGCGGTGCTCGGGGACCATAGACTAGTTCAACTTGTTAGCTCCCAGGTTGGTGCAGTTAAGCTGATGATGATGAGGCAACATTATTAAATTCTAGGAAAGATAGGAGAGCTTGAGGAGCCTGTCTGATGACCTCCAATAGTTACAAGGAGAGTGGGGAATGAAAGAAAAGGTTGGGCAGAACCACTATGACTCCACTTTGGAAAGGGCTAGACTCTGTTTTTGTGCCTCAGGGGGCATGAATTTAAGAATTAAGTGAGGAAAAACTGCAAGGCAGAGTCCAAGTTCAAACTACAGATAGGGAGATAACTTTGCCCTAAAATATATAGATGTTTGCATAACACCTGCCCTGTGACTATTGTTGGAACAATGCTCAATTTCTAACTTACAATGTTTAGGCAGGATTAACTGATTAACTGTTGGGGACGCTGGGGTCTCCAACAATACCAGGGAAACAAGTTCCCTTCTACCTCCAAAGTCGACGGGGAATACAGAAAAACTCAGGAATCTGGTGCAGTTTTAAAAGACTTTTCTATCACAGGTTCTTTTTTTTTTTAATATTTTATTACACCGCCATGTGATATACAATTACAAAGATGTTCATGTTTGGGTTTCCGTCATACAGTGTTCCAGCACCCATCCCTCCACCAGTGCCCATTTCCCACCACCAATGTCCCCACTTCCCTCCCCCTCCCCTAGCCCACCTCTATGGCAAGTTCTTTATCTCTTCTCTCTCTCTCTCTTTTTCTCTTCTCTTACACATTGTGGATTGCAATACATACATTCAGAGATCATCATGTATATCTTTTTTCCTATATTCAATGCTCAGTTCTAGGCTGGTATTATCATTTTTGACAAATATTAGCACACTGTTCCCTTCTCTGTCTTACATAACCACTGATTCCCACATGTTTGTGGTAGATTCCACCTTTTTTTTTAATTGAAAGATGCTCATGTAGAGCTCTGGTTCTACAGTGTTCCAACACGCACCCTCCGCCCAAACCCATCTCCCATCACCAATGTCCCCACCTCCCTCCGCCCTTCCTCTCCTCAACCACTTGGCGGGTTCTGTATGTCATTTCTTTCCTCTCTATATCTCCTTCCCAACAAACTTTCCTGCTCTTCGTTGAATGCAGTGCATTAAAAGACATCACTGTTTCACTACTTTAGTGGACCGCGCTATCACAGGTTCTGATACAATCCAAGACCAGGAAAAACCCCAGACTCTGGGTTCCCAGCTGGGCCCCGGCCACGTGTAGGCCAAGATGGCTGCCATCCCGTGTTGAAGCCCAACAGAGAACGGAGAGGACGGAAAGAAGCAAACACCAAGGGAAGCCAAAATGGCAAAAAGGCCCCTTCTTCTTTTCCTAGCTTCTTTTATAGACAGAAGCCCACCAAAATCTTCCAGTCCAGCCCATCGTGGGTTGGGCTATCTAGAGATGTAGCCAGGTAAATGATCCTTTTGAAATATAGATCTTTAGGTGGGTCTTTGGCTCAAGCTTCACAAAAGCCAGAGCTGATTTCCAGAAGCAAAATCTCCCTAGCAGAGAGAGGAGGGGCTGCATCAGAACCAGACAACAGTTCAGAATGTAATTTGTAGGAAACGGTATTAATACTTTTTTACCATGAATATATTTCTAGAAACTTCTTGAGAATTTTAAAATTCAACTAATTTTGAATCACTTGCCACTTTGAAACATATCATAAAAGGGAATTTAGAATACTGAGATACAATCCATATACATGCTCATATTGAAAGGTACAACACATAACAAAAAATAAGTAAAGAAAAGATGAAAAGAAATATAAACACATTTATTTTAGAAATCTAAAGAAAATTTCAAACTTGAGGATATCAGAGCAAAAGCAGTCTTAATCAAAGGCCAAATATATTAATACATTTCTCTCTTTAAAAAGGCATGCCATGCTTATGCGGGACTTGGCAACCATGCCGACCAGGTTTTTGAGGATCCTGTACAGGGGACCACCTCCCCCACCTCGGCTCCCTCCACAAAGGCCTGGCGCCCTGCCCAGAAGCCCTGCTGGGGTTCTCAGCTGGCCCAAAACCAGGTATTCAGGTGCAGTGCAGAGTCTCTGCCTGCCTGCCCTGTGCTAGACTGATGGGTGTCTTGGGGTGGGGGCAGGCTTTTGCTCCTTGGCCTATCTTCCATCAGGATCCCAGAAGTCAGAAAACCTCATGCAACACAACCATGTATTTTATGGTTAAATTTTTTTTCTGATGGTATTCATGGGAGCAGTATGCCAGAATCCAGAAAACATGTTTTGAGCATATGTGTTATTCCAGGTACAGGACTCCCTTGCCTTTCATATTTCATAGTTGGACTGAAACCATTAGAGAAAATGTCCACAAAAGTAGAGAAATTCAGTTCATATATGTATATATACACATATGTGTGTGTATATACATATACATATATATGTAAATATGTGTGTGTGTATATATGTATGTGTGTGTGTGTGTGTATTTATATACTCCATGGAAGCAACCCATGGAGCTGACCTTCGGTGGTTGGTAAGTGTCGGGCGCTCCGCCGGGTCCCCGACAGTGCCGGGAAGCGAGTTCCCTTCTACCTCCGAAGCCGGCGAGGAACGGATGAAAACTCAGGAATCCGATGCAGTTTTAAAAGGCTTTACTTATCACAGGTTCAGGCATACAAATCAGCAAAAGGAAAAGCCTGGTGCTTAGGATTCCAGGCTAGAACCCCAGCCACGTGTAGGCCAAGATGGCGACTACCACATGTAAAGGAGAAAAAGCTTCCAAGGGAATGAGCGCTCACAAGGGAGAGATCCCACAAAGAGGAAGGCCCGGAGAGCGGGAACCGGCTAGTTTATATCCCTGTAACTCAGACCTTCCTCCCACTGTTATGGAAAGCAGGGAGGGTCCAATGCCCTTAGGTAATCCCTCCCTGCACCTCACCTAGGGCCTTTACTATGCTAAGGTTTTGAGCCGAAATCTGCCTGGGAATGCCTTTGTAAGGTAGAGAAGGGGGTTTCTGAGATGGCATGTCTCTGTACCAAAGACTAATACTAATGCCAGTTAAATATTTCTCCAAGCCTTCACAAGTCTCTTCTACTTCATTGTAGTTTTATATTTTAGTTGCCCTTGAGTATATCAGGGGAGCCATGCTTGTTTGCTTGGAAGCAAACAGCATTTCTCTCTGGTCTAATTACTTAGGGGTCCAGCGTGGCCAGGCTAATATGCTGGTAAGATCTAGCTAGTCCCACGATGATTGTGGTAGCATGGGAGAATATTTATACCAGCTATTACAGCATACATGGTCGGATAAACTGCCACATTTAGACTACCCCCCTTATCTACGGAGTGATTTGCGGGAGGCACTCCAGAGCAGATGCAGCGGCCCTTAGGAGTCCTGCAGCAGGTAAGGGGCTCGGCCAGCCCCCTGGCCGGGTCCAACATTGCTCCAAGGGTTCACTCACATATGCAGGGAGGGGCCACGCTGGCTGGACTTGGAGCGGGGATTTGGGCTCCTCTGCCTTTTCCTTTGCTTCCATGCCAGCTACCCCGGAAGAGAGACATGCCAGACCTGAGGCCGTGTCTTAGATAGTACTAGATGTTAGGATCAGGTCCTTCCCAGGATCTTTCACATTTATACACTGTATACAGTACTAGGCAGGTTCTAGTTGTGACCCGTCATCTCAGTGAGCCTAGCAGGAAGCCAGAGCAACTCTCACACCATGAGGTCAGTCATTTTCAACATCCAGACTCCACAGCTCCTCAGAGCTCCACCCAAGAGAAAACCTGATCTTTCCCCTTTGAGTTTCATCAGTAAATGCTCGAGGTGAGAGCCTTCTACTAAGAGTATACCACCTACATGGCAGAGCCTGTCAAGCTACCTGTGTTTTATTTGATATACCAAAAAAAAAGTAACATTATGGACCTCATTCCCATGACCTGAAGGAATGGTTTGAGGCTTTTCCTTTCCTGGAGCAAGCTGATGCCCCTGGGTACACTTGCTTGCAACAGGACGGGTGGAGATGTTACTGGTGCCTGCTCTGGCAAATCGATGAAAAACGGGAAGACAAGAGATACAAGTGATACCATGAATATATAGCTAGCAGATCCCAGACTCTGGATCCCACTAAGGTCCAAAAATCCATCAGAATAATTCACTTTGACATTACCTTTAGAGTCAGAGACACATAAGTTTGCCTGGAGGCACGCTGGCATGTTTCTGAACTAGGAGAATTGATTACATTATGGTTGATCCAACGTGGTCAAGTACTCTTGGGATATCTATGTGCATGTCCCACATAGATATCCCACATAGATGTGCGGGACCCATGGGAACAGAATATTGATCTGGGGCAAGCAAGATTCATGATAAAAATATTTATGCCATATAAAATTATGAAATCAGTCCAATTCTGCCCAAACTCCCATTGTGTCTGCTCCAGAGATTCCCCAAAGGCAGGGACCAGTTCTCCACATAAGCTAAGTGTAGCTGGAGGCTAAGGCTCAGTAGGGTGTGTCACCCAACAATTAACCACTTGGTTTGCTTCTATACATCTGCTTTGCTTAGATGGAAGAATTAGGGGTGTGTTATACACTGCGCTAGAAGTAAAGTATATAAAAAAGAGAGTCAGCCTAGTGCTCAGTTTTCCAAGTCCAGTGAGCGATTCCAGCTTGCAAAACCTCAGTTCTAAGTCTCTTGTAGTGTATGTGTTTCTGTATGTGAATAAACTTTGAAAATACCTGTCTTGTCACTGTGTGGCTCTGTCAGAGGTTGAATGCAGAAAACACTGTACAAAGTAGAGGGATTTGTTTTTTTTCTTTTTTGCTATTGTTGTAGGATCCACACCTCATGGTGCTCTGCAAGTCATAGTATGATACCGAGAAATCAAAGCCAGTGTTTTGCACATGCAAGGATGTGCCTTCTTGTTTGAGCTATATCTCTGGCTCCCTGGGTAATGTATGCCAGTTCCTTCCTGACTTAGAAAGTCTCTCTCTCTTCCTCTCTCTCTCTCTTTCTCTCCTTGCTCTTTCTCTAGAAGAGACAGTAAGTGAACTTTTTAAAAGTGTAGGGTACACAAATATTTATAAAATATAATATATAATGTCTATATAGATTCACATACATGGGGCAGAGCTGCTACTGGCTCTCCCTGTGCCCAGCTGACCACGAGGTGCCTGGGAGGGATGGTGGGTTCTAGCCCTGGCCCACCACTCCAGCAGAGCCTCGCAAGAAGCTAGAGGACCCCACCCCCCCAACCATGAAGGCCACCATTTTCCACATCCGACTCCCTCTCTTCAGAACTCCACCCAGCAGAAGAGCTGATCACAGCCCGGATCACATGGCCACTTTGCGGTCGTGCGGTTCATCAATAAATGCTCGAGATTAGAGGTGACTACAAGAGTATCCCACCCACACAGCAGAGCCTGGCAAACAACCCGTGTTGAATTTGATATGTCAAATACAAATAACAATTATAGTCCTCATTCCCATGACATAATGGAATGGTTTGAGGCTCTTTATGTTCCTGGAACTAGCAGATGCCCTTGGGCTAAACTAGCATGTGACAGGACATATGGAGATGTTATTGGTGCCCGCTCAAGCAAATTGATGATGAACGGGAAGACAAGTGACAAGTGAATATATAATGTTGGGGCTGGAGTGATAATACAGTGGGTAGGGCATTTGCTGACTAAATTTGATCACTGGTAACCCATAGAAGTAATTCATTTGGTCTGAAAGTTGTAATTCCTGAGTGCAGAGCAGGAATAGTAACCCATGAGTGTTCGGGGACAAGCCCTAATGAGCTCTAGGCTCTTGCTAAATTAGCTAATTTAAGAGCTTCTTCCTGCCTTTAGAGAAACTCTGGAGCATAGGGACGTGAGCATAATTAAATTGATTTTATAATTTTATATGGCAAAATACTCTTATTATGAATCTTGCTTGCTCCAGTATAATATTCTTTTTTCCCCATGAGTCTCCACAGGGAACACACATGCAGTCATTCCAAGAGACCACTTGGTGATGCTGGATCAACCATAATGTAATCAGTTTTGCTAGTTCAAAGAGACATGCCTGTAAGCCTCTAGGCAAACAAACATGTCTCTGTAAGGCAAAAGACAAAGCGAATTATTCTGATGGATTATGGACCTTAGTGGAGGTCTAGAGTTTGCTGGAATTGGCTGGCTCTATATTCATAGTAAGAAGTATTAATGCTATTCTCTACAAACTATATCTTAAACTGCTTTCTGGTTCAGAGATGTCACCCCTCCCCATTCTGCTAAGGAGATTCGGATCCCAGAAAGTCAACTCTGACATATCAACATCTTTTAAGCTTGAGGAGAGGACCCACCTCAATATCCGCATTTCTGTCATATACCTGGCTTTGTCTCTAGATGGGCCACGATGGGCTGGGCTGGAAGTCTTTGATGGACTTCTGACAATAAAAAAACATAAGTAGGAAGGAGAAGGGCCCTCTTTTTGGTGCCTTGGCCTTTTGCCATCTTCTTGCAGTTTGGGTCTGACCTCTGAATGGTGTACATGGTTCAGGGTCCAGAGGCCATTTTGGCTTGAGGACTTTATTTTTCTCCCTTTTTTTAAATTGAAACACTGGGATTTACAAAGTAAAAAGGTTTTCATAATACTATTGATAGAAAGATTCATACTTCAACACCATTCTCACCACCAGTGTGTTCCCCCACCAAAGACCCCCATTTTTCCACCCACTTCAATCCCCATGCCTGCTCCCTCAGTTGGCACTGATTGTATTGACCATTAAAAGCACATACATGGCAATGTTATTGATTAATCCATTTTCTTCCCTATTGCTGGTTATGGGAGGATATGTCCAAATTCTGTTCTTGAGCTTACTTTCTGAGTTTCTAGAATGTGGTTTGTTCCACTAGTTTGAGGTACCGTGGGCCGCAAGTGGCTGTGTGACTAAGGGAGAGCCAGATAGCGGCCTCCCCCTGCGTGTCTGAGTCTCTGCACAATGGGCGATAGCCCGAGGCAATTTGTGAGCAGGTCCACCAGGCCTCCCGGATGGAGAGAGGCGGGAAGAGGGACCCCAGCCCCATTTCCACGAAGGCCTGGTAATTTTGCCCCCTGAGAACTGCCTACCTGTTCTTGAAATTGGCTGCTCTGAGGTGTGGGGCTCTGGTGAGCCAGGCTTGAAAATCATCATACTTGGCAGTGTTCAGGGTCCTCTGGAGCTGCACCTGGCTCAGGGATTATGTGGTGCTGGGAATAGAATCATGATCAGCTGCATGCAATGAACACAACTTAAACCCTGCATAACCTTGGACCTTTTTTTTTTTTTTTTAACTTTCTAGGGATCATACTCATTGGTGCTTGGCAGTAGTTTAGTATTGGAAAAACAACTGGAGTACTTGCTTGAGCCAGTAATTACTCTACAATTTGCAGTATCTCACTAGACCTATTTATAGATTTGCTTCTGTATCTATCTGATTATTTTAATTGGAGCACTGTGATTTAAAATACTGTTAATAGTGATAGTGTGTCCAAAGTTCCAACCCTTCACCAGAGTGTCTGCTTACCCCTACCACTGTCTTAGATGCCCCCCACTGTCTTTGGTAGATTCTGGTAAAGGAACTAAAGTGGCAGCAAGTTTTGTGAATAATTTTTTGTTTAAATTTTTATTATAGCACCGAGTTTTACCAAGTTGTTTACATAGTTGTTTCAGGCACTAAATTTTTTGAACACCAATTCCACAACCAGTTTGCTCTTCCCTCCACAAATGTCCTAAGTTTCTTACCCCCTCTCCAGCCTGCCCCCTTGTAGGTACAAATAAATTTACTTTATATTGTTTATCACATCACAAAGGAAAATGGAACTATCAAACAGAGCCAAGTTGTGATAATGGTCATATCTTGTGATGATGTTACCAAGGTTATCCTCTGCGGATCTGTTACTATGCTGGTTAGTGCTGGTTGAGTCTTCCGTGTTATTAGTTAGGCTTATTGAGCTTGGTGGTCTTCTATGCAACTTTCTTTTTTTTTTTTCTTTTTTTTGGGGGTCACACCGGCAATACTCAGGGGTAACTCCTGGCTCTGCACTCAGGAATTACTTCTGGCGGTGCTCTGGGGACCATATGGGATGCCGGGATTGAACCTGGGTCAGCTGCGTGCAAGGCAAACTCACTCACTGGACTATTGCTCCGGCCCTGCAACTTTCTAATTAGATTTGTGGTGATACTACTGGGATGATGATACTATGACATTTTGAGGTGTTGTGAGGCCATGTATGTGGCAGCGCTGTCCAGGAGCAGTTTGATGAGGTTCAGTGTGGAGCTAGGCCATTTCCATGTCAGAGAGTGGTAGGAATGACTGCAGGCTGCTGTGCCCTCAGGCAGGAAGGGGGAATCTACCCACTCCTAGCTCCACGAAGGCCCCAGAGTTCTCAGCCCAAACCAGTCTACTTGGGAAGATTTGGAGGCACTGTATTCTTTTATTTATTTATTATTATTATTTTCTTTTGCTCTTTTGGGTCACACTCGGCAATGCTCAGGGGTTACTCCTGGCTCTTCGCTCAGGAATTACTCCTGATAGTGCTCAGGGGACCATATGGGATGCCGAGGATTGCACTCTGGTCGCCTGCTTGCAAGGCAAACGCCCTACCACTGTGCTATCTCTTCGGCCCCGTACAGTATTCTTTTGAAGACATAAGCTAGGCGATTTCTTTGCTAGCAAGGAGTATGTGTAGTGGGGATGGTTGGGGTTTCCAGTGGTATGTATGTGTGTGTTAGTGTGTGTGTGTGGGGGGATTCAGTCTGACCCTATTCTGAAAATACTCTAGTTTTTAGCCATAGACTGGTCCCAAGGGAAGATTTCCTTCCTTTAGAGATCAGATGTGAAGCTGGGCCATTGCTATGTCAGAGGGTGTTGGGCATGGCTGTGGGCTGCTGTGCCTTCAGGTAGAAAGGGGGATCTCTCTGCCCCCCCCCTTTCTGAGAAGGACCTCAAGTTCTCAGTCCTGACCAGTCTACCTGGTACACTTTGGTGGTATTATGTTCTTTTGAAGATATGAACTGGTATTAATAATTTTCATCAATATCAATAACCTCTAAAACCAATAACCTCTAAAATCAATAACCTCTTTTCTATAAGAAAAGGCAAAATAAATAAGCACCTTTTACTGTTCTGGAGATAATGAACCAGATTTGTTTGTTTGTTTTGGTTTTGGAGTTATACCCAGCAGTGCTGACGGCTTATTGCTGGCTCTGCACTCAGGGATCACTCCTGGAAGTGCTCAGGAGAACACATGGATGCCCGTGATCAGACTAATGCCAGTCACTTGGAAGTCAAGCATTCTACTTGCTGTACTCTACTTGCAGGCACTCTCCAGCCCCTGAATCCAGATTTAAGAGTCATATACCCTCATTTGAAGATTTACTGCCAGTCTACAGAATCAAATCAGTGTGAATAAATCTCTAGATCATGAAACAAAAGGTAAAAAAGTAGGCACAAATATCCTTAGTTCCTTTTTGGCAATGAGGCAATAGCAACGGAATGACAGAAAGACAGCTTTTCCAAGAAACAGTATTAGAACACCATTCCGTGTGTGTGTGTGTGTGTGTGAGAGAGAGAGAGAGAGAGAGAGAGAGAGAGAGAGAGAGAGAGAGAGAGAGAGAGAGAGAGAGAACAGGTTTAAGATTCACTTGCAGACCCCAAAGCCACTGCCATGCCTCTGGCTGGACTCCATTTCCTCAGGACTAGTGAGCCTCACAGTGCGTGTCGGGGAGCCACTGGGGTCCCCAACAATGCCAGGACATGAGTTCCCTTGTAGAAAGCAGGCGGGAATGGATGAAAACTCAGGGAATCTGGCGTAGATTTAAAAGATTACTATCACAGGTTCTGATATACAATCCAAGAACAGGAAAAAACCCTGGACTGTGGGTTCCCTGGCAGGCCCCGCCACATGTAGGCCAAGGTGTTAAAGCCCAACAGAGAAGGGAGAGGCAGAAGCCAAGGGAAGCCAAAATGGCAAAAGAGGCTTTCTCCTTTCTCCCAGTTTATTTTATAGATAGAAATCCACCAAATCTTCCGGCCCAGCCCATTTTGGTTGGGCTGTCTAGAGATGAATGCGGTAAACAACTCTATTAAAATGCAGCACTTCAGGTGGGGTTTTTTGGCTTTACAAGTGCCAGAGCTGATTCAAAGCCTCCCTAGCTGAGCTGGAAGGGGCTGCAAGCTAAGTGTAGCTGGAGCTTAAAGTAGGGCGTGTCACCCAACAGTGAGCACCTGCAGAAACCTCAGGTTCAAGAGTCCCTGTGGCTGAAAACTCCATGCCTTCTTGGAATTCCCCACTAGCTCCCCCCACTGTCCTGTACTATCGAAATTCGGCAGTCATGCCCACGAACCACCTCGGCCGCCATGTAAATTCAGCAGTAAAAATTTAACTCTGACTGGACAGACCAGTCTAAAATGCTAGATTTCTGGTCGCATAAGACATCTCCAAACTGTACCAGATTGGATGAGATGAAATGCAGCAGCCAACTAATCTAAACTATAAAAAAACATTAATAAAGTAGGTTAACTTGTAATGTCTTAATAATCCCTCAGATAAGAACTTAATATTCATATGGTGAGATACAATAATTTCTCTAATTTTCTTCTAAGAAACTATTTTTGATCATTCTGTTAGCCATTTATGGGTAACAAACAAAATAAAACAAATTATTGTGGATCTACCATGGGGGCAGGCTTGAGGGGTGGCTGGGAAAATGAAGAGATCACTTGATCACTTGATCACTTGAATCCCGTTATTCATCAATTTGCTCGAGCGGGCGCCAGTAACATTTCCATTGGATCCTATCACGTGCCAATGTAGCCCAATGGCATCTGGTTGATTCAGGAATATGAAGAGCCTCAAACCGTTCCTTCAGGGTCTTGACAAGGAAGTCTGACCATCTTGTAGGTGGGCGGCCACATAATCTTTTGACATCCCATGGGATCCAGTCTGTAATGGCTCTAGTTCAGCGGTTATCTCCAAATCGCATTACATGTCCAGCCCATCTGATTTTCGATGCCTTGGCAAACGAGACAGCGTCCCTGATTCTGGAATAGCGATGGAGGTTAGAACTCCGGGATTCCTTCTCTCACTTGAGTGAGGTGTGATATTCCAAGCATAGCTCTTTCGATTCCTCTCTGGGAGACCCGAATAGCATTCTCATCCTGCTTTCATAGGGCCCAGTTCTCTCGGAGGTGTATGTTAATGCAGGGAGAATGGTGGAATCAAAGAAATGTGCCCGGAGCCGGAGGTTCTTTGTCCTTTTAAGCTATTTCTTCGATGCCTTTGAAGGCATTCCATGCCGCTCTCTTCCTCCAGCCCAGCTCAGGTTTTAGGTTGTTCATCATGTTGATTTCTTGACCTAGGTACACATAACTGCTGCATTCAGAGATGTTTGTTCCATTGAGAGTGAATGGGGCCTCTGGAACTAGTTCATTCTTCATAAACATAGTTTTCTTTAGATTCAGCTGTAGACCTATCTTTCCACATTCTCAGTCGAAGTCAGCCAGCATTTGTGCCGCTTGGCTAATGTTTGGTGTTATTAGAATGATGTCATCAGCGAAGCAGAGGTGGTGTAGTTGCCAACCATCTATCTTCACTCCCATTTCTTCCCATTCTAATTGTTGCATGATGTTCTCGAGGGTGGCGCTGAAGAGTTTTGGTGAAATGGTATCACCCTGTCGAACCCATCTTTTCACATTAATGATCACTTCTTTGTAGAATGGTGAGATCCTGGTGGTGAATCCGTAATACAGCTCACGAAGGATCTTGATGTATTGGGTTTGAACACCCTGTTTGGCTAGGGCTTCGATGACTGCTTCAGTCTCCACAGAATCAAAGGCTTTCTGTAAATCAATGAAAGTGAGACAGAGCGGCATCTTGTACTCCCTACAAACCTTGATGAGCTTGGTTACTGTGTGGATATGGTCGATTGTGCTGAATCCTTTCCAGAAGCCTGCTTGCTCGCATGGTTGTCCTTCATCTAGTGTTCTGCTAATCCTGTTCAGGATGACTCGTGTAAACAGCTTGTAGATGACAGACAACAGGCAAATGGGGCGATAGTTGCTGATATCATGAATGTCTCCCTTCTTGAACAGTAGAACTGTCCTGCTGGTTTTCCATTGGGAGGGCACCTTGCATTCAGACAGGTAATGTGTGAAGAGCTGAGCTAGTGTATTGATGTGTACCGACGGCAGATTCTTCAGGTGTTCGGGTCTGACTTTGTCTGGGCCTGGTGCTGTTCCCTTCTTTTACCGACGAGATGGCATGTCGATTTCAGAAAGGAGAACATTGGGAATGACATATCCATCCTGTGGAATTTGGTATGTGGGCAGGTGGATGTGGCTATCAAAGAGATTTGAGTAGAAGTCCTGGATAATCTTCTCCATTGCCTTTCTGGAAGATGTGATAGATCCATCAGGGCGTCGGAGGGCAGTCATCTTGGTCTTATAGTTGGCGAAGGACAGGCGGGCAGTGCAAATGCTTTTCCCGGCTTCTGCGGCATCTTCCAGTATTTCTGCTCTTCTGTCTTTGAGGTCTTCTTTTATCGCTTCTCTGCACCATTTAGCAAGCTTGGACATTAGCATTTGGTCTCCTGAGGCTCACGCCTTGCCACATTGGCGAATGAGCTCGAGAGTTTCTGAAGACAAGAGTCCTTTTGTGTCTTTCTCTCTCTCTCAGCATTCTTTGCACAATCATGGAGGTGCTGAACCAGTTGGTTGTATTCTTCATCGATGTCGCCAATGATGGTATCTTCCCATGTTGCTGCAATGGTGCCAAAGAGTTCCCAGTTGGTGGTCGTTCTGGGAGTTCTCTTCTTAAACTTTGCAGCCTTTTTCTCCCCGTTGGGAAGTAGAATTTTGCACGAAGGAGACGGTGGTCCGATCCTGTTTGGAATTTGGGGACGACAGCAACATTGGTCAGACAAAAACCGTCGATTGAAGATGATGTGGTCAATTTCATTGTGGAACTGTCCGCCATGAGATTCCCATGTCCAACGTTTCGCTTCAGCCTTCTGGAACTGTGAGTTCCCATGAATGGTCTTGGTGGACATGATGAACTCCAGATAGTCTCTCACCCTGTTTGTTGGCCATGGGTCCCGATGTGGAGTTCTTCAGCTGATCTTCTTGGTCCTATCTTGGCATTAAAATCACCGACTATGATCTTGTAGAAGGTGTGATCTTTTTTATAGAACTCCTCCAATTCCATGTAGAATTTCTCAATTTCGTCTTCTTTGTATGTGGATGTTGGTGCGTAGACAATGAAAATAGAACTTGCTGGCAGTGGGCCACATCTCTTAAAGTGTAATCGTCCTATTCGGTTTGTTAGGCATTCAAATGAATCAATGTTGACGGCCATGCTGGTGTTGACAAGGACACCAACGCCACCGATGCCTCTTTTCGTCGCATGTTCCAAGGAACAATTCTTCTTCCGGTGTCAAATATAGCATGATGCAACTGACGCCTCCTCGTCTCAGTCAAACCAATAATGTCGTATTTGATCTTTTGCGCTTGCAGCATCAGAACCTCAATATATGCTTCCGATGCCAGCGCACGTGCATTGAAAGTACAGACAGTCATTTTAGTCCTTCTTCGTTTTGGCAGCCTAGGCTGGCCGTGAAATTTTATCAGGCACTGTTTATTTGCCTTTCTTACTGCTGCTGTATTAAGGGCTCTTTCAGGGTCAGGAAAATAAACATTTCTGTTACTGGATTTGGCATATCTAATACACATTGGACAGCTTGTCAGGCTCTGCCATGCGGGCGCTATATTCTCATTACTTTGTGGGGCTCTCTCAGAGGGGTGGGTAGAATATTTACGGTAATTTGGAGGTAAAACAGTACACCCAACACAGGTACACCCGGCAGAGCAGAAACCAGCTTTCCCCGTTGAACCCCCTGCATTCCATGGACCACAAGAGCAACTTCCGACCCGAGTCCACCATCCTGATGGAGCCTCGGAGGAGCCCAGAGAAACCCCCACACCTTGCTGGCAGCGATCTTCACAATCCACACTCCGCAGCTGGTAAGATCTCCACCCAGTAGATTAATCCAGTCTCCAGCCCGGCTTGTCAGAAACCCAGCCTACAAGGACCCACCCTGCAGAGACCCGCCCTTCAGAGGAGAGTATTTCAAGCCCAGGAATGCTTGAGCCTAAGACACAGGTACACCTGGAAGAGCAGAAACCAGCTTTCCCCGTTGAACCCCCCTGCATTCCATGGACCACAAGAGCAACTTCTGACCCGAGTCCACCATCCCTATGGAGCCTCGGAGGAGCCCAGAGAAAAACCCCCACACCTTGCTGGCAGCGATCTTCACAATCCACACTCCCGCAGCTGGTAAGATCTCCACCCAGTAGATTAATCCAGCCTGGCTTGTCAGAAACCCAGCCTACAAGGACCCACCCTGCAGAGACCCGCCCTTCAGAGGAGAGTATTTCAAGCCCAGGAATGCTTGAGCCTAAGACACAGGTACACCTGGCAGAGCAGAAACCAGCTTTCCTGTTGAACCCCCTGCATTCCATGGACCACGAGAGCAACTTCCGACCCAAGTCCACCATCCCGATGGAGCCTCAGAGGAGCCCAGAGAAACCCCACACCTTGCTGGCAGCGATCTTCACAATCCACACTCCGCAGCTTGTAAGATCTCCACCCAGCAGATTAATCTGGTCTCCAGCCCACAGATTAATCCAGTCTCCAGCCCGGCTTGTCAGAAACCCAGCCTACAAGGACCCACCCTGCAGAGACCCGCCCTTCAGAGGAGAGTATTTCAAGCCCAGGAATGCTTGAGCCACAGACACAGATACACCTGGCAGAGCAGAAACCAGCTTTCCCCCGTTGCTGGAAGAGAAGGGTAGAGGAAAGGTGGCCGTGGGGGGTGAACTTGGTGTCGGAATACTGAATGCCTATAACAAATCATCATGAAAAACTGTGTAGACCATGTTGTTTAAATAAAGTGTAGGAGGGGAAAACACTAAGTGGCAAGTCAGAAAAGAAAAAAAATAAAACTCACTGCAAGGGCCTGGCAGAATAAAGACAAGTGCTTCAATCCATTTAGTAAAGGACTGAATGTCTTGGCCCAAAAACATTATTAAGAGAAGAAAGACATAGGGCCAGAGAGTAGTACAGCAGGTGGAGTGCTTGCCTTGCATGTGGCAGACCAGGGTTCATTCCCTGGCACCCCATATGGTCCCATGATCCCACCAGAAGTGATTCCCTGAATACTGAGCAGTAGTAAGCTCTGAGACCACCGGGAGTTGGCCCCCAAAAAAATGAAAAAAAAGAGAAAAAATATCTTTTTTTTTTTGCTTCTGATACCTGGCTTGTAGGGAAAAAAATATTAAATCATTTTTTTTTTTGTTTTGGGGCCCACCTGATGGTGCTAAGGGGTTACTCCTGGCTCTGTGCTCAGAAGTACAGGGTCCATCTGGGACCCTATGATCTAGGGACCATATGGGTTCTAGGGATTGAACCCAGTCAGATGCATGCAAGGCAAACACCCTCTCCTCTGTACTATCACTCTGGCCCTCGCATTTCTTATAAAGGACATACAGAGAATATAAAAGTAACCTCAAAACTTGGAGATGAAGAAATAATAAAAGGGACAAAAAGATTGAGGTGATAGACAAAAGCCTGGAGCTCATATTTTGCATGTGTGAGGCCGGGTTTGACACACTTGCCTGCATGGTCCAATGCACTGCAGGGAGATCCCTCCCCATCCCTGCCACACCAAGGATAACAGATTGAACAGGTGCTTAAAAAAAGAATGTACAAATGACAAGGATAGGTAGAGACTGTCAGTAAAATGAGTTATTGATAAGAATTAAATTGAAGTTGCAGTTATCTACCACTATAAATCTATTATAAAGACCAAAAGTACCAGAAAAATAAAAAAAAATCTCAGCAAACCACCTCTCTTTCCCAAGCAGATGAAATCAAGTGTGGCAAGGATTCAGACAACTGAATTCTGATTCAGACAGCTCTCATACATTGCTAATGAGAACTTGACTTCACAAAAGAACATTAAAAAAAATAGAGTCCTGATACACAAAGACTGGGGCAACCAGCCAAGCCACAAGTCTGCAGCAACCAATCCAGGAAGTTAAACCACAATTTCTGCATCAATAAACCCAAAACGGTCAGGAGTTTGTCAATAACTGCCAGCTTCCTTAATTTTGGTCCCTTATTCCTTTGAATAAGTAAAAAAGATCTGCAAACTCTTAGCTAGAATCACTAAGGAAAAAAAAAGAGAGAAAAACCAGAAAAATGTATCTGAGATGTCAGGGGATAAGTAATAACAGAAACCCAGAAATTTCAAAAAGAGGTTATTATGAACAACTTTATGCCATCAAGCTGAAAACAAATTCTTAGAATCATACAAACTCCCAAAATTAAACAAAAAGGAAACAGAAAACCTGAATAGATCAATCTTGAATAAATAAATTGAAACAGTAATTAAGAATATTCCTCAATAGCAAAAGCAAATGTTCAGGTGGATTTACTAGTGAGTCTAACCAAAGCTTCAAAGAATATCTAGTGAGTTCTACCATACTCCTGAATATTTTCCCAAATACCTAGGGGAAAGGAATCATTCCTAGCATCTATAAATCCAACATTACACCAATAGCTAAAACAGAGACACTACTTAAAAAGAAAATGATAGACTAATATCCCTACTGAACACCAATACAAAATTTTAGCAAATTGAATCTAGCAAAATATCAGTGTATACACCATGACCAAGTGGGGTTCATCCCAGGGACGCAAGGATGGTTCAATATATACAAATCAATTAGTGTAATATATCATATCAACAAAAAAGAAAGCTAAAAGCAATATGGTCATATCAATTGATGAAGACAAGATCTTTTGATAAGATACAACACCCATTTATCATAGGAACACTCCAAAAAATAAGAATGGAAGGATCATACCTTAAGATGTTCATCTATACTATGCCCATAAACAATATTACACTCAAGGGTGAAAACCTGAAGGCCTGTCTCCTGAGATGGGACACAAAGCAAGGAAGGATGTCCTCTGTTATTGCACTCATTAACATAGTTTTGGAAATTCTCTCATAGAAATTAGACAAGAACAATATATCAAAGTGATCCAAATTGAAAATAAAGATGCCAAAATATCAGTATTTGCAGAGGAAATGATACTATACATAGAAAACCCTAAGGACTGCACCAAAAAATTCTAAGAAATAACAAAGCAGTGCAGCAATGTAGCAGGTTACAAAATTAATACACAAAATATATGGAATTATTATACACAAATAGTTTGAAGAAAAAAAATTTTTAAATGTCCCTTTCAAAATAGTACCCCAAATATGAAATACCTAGTAATCAACAAGGGAAGGGAAAGACATATGCAATGAAAACTATAAATCACTGCTAAGGGAAATAGGAGATAGCAAGAAACAGAAAGATATTCTGGATTGGAAGAATCAACATTGTCAAATTTATTTTCTTACTCAGTATATAATACAAATCCAATGCTGTGTCTATTAAAATCCCAATGACATTTTTAAAGGACATGGAACAAACGCTACTGAAATTTGCATGAAACTACTATTCCCTTCCCCTCCCAAAATAGCCAAAGAAATGCTAAGGGGGAAACAGAGAAGTTGGAAGTCATTGTATTTCCCAACTTTGAACATTACTACAAAAGGGTAAGAATCAAGACTGCAAGGTACTGGAATAAAGATAGATCTTGGTGGCTGAAGCAGCAGTACAGCAGTTAGGGCACTTGCCCTGCATATGTCTGATCTTAATTCAATCCATGGCTTCCAAGTTTTCCAGGAGTGATTCCTGAAAACAGAGCCAAGAGTAAGCCCTGAGCAACACTGGATGTGGTCCCCAAACAAACAAAATTGATAAACCTGCAGACCAATGGAACAGAATTGAGAGTCCAGAGTTAAATCTGATTTATGGATAACTAATCTATCACAGAGGAACTTACTATATGAAATAAGGCAAAGAAAATATCTGCAACAAATGGCATAAAATGAAATTAGAACCATACCTCACCTCATTCTCAAAAGTAATCTTAAAGTGGATTAAACATCTTAAAATTAGACCAGAATCAATAAAATACATTGAAGTATTGAATTTAACATCAGTGAAACTCTCCAAGAAATTGACCACAAAGGTGTCTTCAATGAAGTGATTACAATGGCAAAGACAGCAAAACTAAAAATAATTAAATGGGGCTACAACAAATTAAAAATACTCACAGCAAAAAGAAATCCAATCTCTAAGAAAAAAAAGGCACCCTACTGTATAGGAGAAATATTTGAACACAATACATCATATAAAGGTCTATAAAGCATTCACAAAACCCAACAACAAAATTGCCACCCACAAATAAGGTGAAAAGATGAACAGACACTTTTCCAAAGAAGACATACAGTTGTCCAACAGTCATATGCAAAAGTGCTCAAAGTCACTCATGATTAAAGAAATGAAAATCAGAACATCACTGTTAGAATTGAAAGAAGGCAGAAACCCCCGCCTTTCCCAACCAGGGCAGGCCTACTCATGGAAAGTTACCAATTTAGGGCCTGAGTGACCTTTTCATCTTGAAGTAACCTTTTCATCCTGTTATCTACAAAAGGCCCAGAACAAATTCCTGTTAGAGGTTAGAAGACCCCGCCCAGAACCTTCTATCTGGCCTGAATTGCCTTAATTGCATTCCTGCATGTACACATAGCCATTACTGCCCCATAATCCCACACATGTGTCTAGCCGCACCAAATATAGAAAGAAGTATTAAGTATGATCTGATTGGTAGTGATGGTTACCTGGTACAAAGTGATTGGCTGCCTGCGCACAGACCTTGATGTAATATTTTAAATCTATTGGATGGTTATGCGCAGGCTTTTCTGTAGTGGCAGGAATTATCTCTTAAAAAGATCTTCCCTGGAAGGTCTCGGGGCTCTTAGCCGCTGACTGCTTGTGGTCATGCTATGAGCCCGGTATACTCGAATATTAATAAAAACCCTTGCTTTTGCATAGGACCCGGTTTCTCAGAGTTTTCCTTGATAGGTGCGGCTTTCTGAGGCTCCCAGTCAGTCACCCCATCAGGTGGCCAACTCTTTCAGAATGCTGCTTTTCAGAACTAGTGAACATTGAGAGAAGTAGTGAGAATGGAGCATTGTGGGAAGTATGAACACATTGTGAGAAGTCAACATTGGGAGAACTAGTGAGAATGGGGAATATCCAAAAGTCTGGAAAACAACCAGTGGGTTTGTTGGTGGGATTGTTGTGAGAAAGGAACCCTCATCTTTTTGTTGGCAGGAATGTCATCTGGTTCAGTCTCTATGGGAAACAATAGGAGATCTTAAATAAAAAGGAATAGAGCTTCCATATGACTCTGTGATATAAGTTCTTGGATGCTATCCCCAAACACACAAAAACATTAATTAGAAGGATATATGCACATCTACATTCAACACCACACTTAGTACAACAGTCAAGATATGGAAACAACCCAAATGTCCAATAATAGATGAATGGTATATACAATAGGAAGTTGTGATATGTAAACTGAAGAAAGAACAGGGGCCGGAGCGATAGAATAGTAGGGAGGGGGCATTTGCCTTACGCAAGGCTGACTTGGGTTCGATCCCAGCATCTCATATGGTCCCTTAAGCACCAGGAGTAATTCTTGAGTACAGAGCCAGGAATAACCCCTGAGCATTGCTGGGTGTGACCAGAAAGAAAGAAAGAAAGAAAGAAAGAAAGAAAGAAAGAAAGAAAGAAAGAAAGAAAGAAAGAAAGAAAGAAAGAAAGAAAGAAAGAAAGAAAGAAAGAAAGAAAGAAAGAAAGAAAGAAAGAAAGAAAGAAAGAAAGAAAGAAAGAAAGAAAGAAAGAAAGAAAGAAAGAAAGAAAGAAAGAGAGAGAGAAAGAGAGAGAGAGAAGAAAGAAAGAAAGAAAGAAAGAAAGAAAGGAAAGAAAGAAAGAAAGAGAGAGAGAAAGAAAGAAAGAGAGAGAGAAAGAAAGAAAGAAAGAAAGAAAGAAAGGAAAGAAAGAAAGAAAGAGAGAAAGAAAGGGAGGAAGAAAAAGAAAGAGAAAGCAAGCAAGCAAGCAAGAAAGAAAGAAAGCAAGAAAGAAAGAGAGAAAGAACAAAAGCATGAAATTCGCAGCCTTTCAGGGTTTGACCAAAAAAAGAACAAACAAACAAACAAACAAGCTATAGGGACTAACCAGAAACATTTTATTGGACACCTTCTAAAACTAGTAAGAGACCCAACATCTCTACACAGTAAGATCTTGATTTTTGAAAAATGAGAACATGAGGAAATCACCTCTTCCTGGATTGGGAGAATCATCATTGTCAAAATAGCAATACTTCCTAAAGCATTATACAGATTCAATGCAGTCCCTATAAGGATACCCATTATATTTTTCAAAGAAATTGACCAAACACTCCTGAAATTCATATGGAACAATAAACTGCCATGAAATAGCTAAAGAAAAAAAAGATGGGAGGCATCACCTTCCCCAACTTTAAACTGTACTACAAGAAGGTAACAATTAAAACAGCATAGTATTGGAATAAACATAGACCTGTAGATCTATGGAATAGAGTTGAATATCCTGACATACACTCTCAAATATATGATTATTTAATCTTTGACAAAGAACAAAAAACATGAAGTGGAGCAAGGAAAATCTCTTCAACGGGCGGTGCTGGGAAAACTGGGCAGTTATATATAAAAATGAACTCAGACCTCTGTCTAATGACATGCACAATTGTTAGATTAAAGTGGATTAAAGATATCAATATCAGACCTTAATCTATAAAGTACATCGAAGAAACAGGCAAAATCCTCCACGACATTGAAGCTAAAGGCATCTTCAAAGATGAAAAACCACTAGCAAAGCAAATGGAAGCAAAGATAAACTACATATGGGACTACATGAAACAAAAAAGCTGATAAGGAGTTTAATATCCAAGATATATAAGGCACTTGTAGAATTTTACAAGAAAAACAGCCAACCCCCTCAAAAAATGGGGAGAAGAATGAACAGAAACTAACTCAAAGAAGAAATTTGAATTGCCAAAGGAATATGAAAGAGTGCTCCTCATCACTAATAATAAAAGAGATGTAAATCAAAACAACAATATCATCTCACACCACGGAGACTGGCACAAATAAAAGAGCAAAAAACAAGCAGTGCGGGCATGGATGCAGGAGAAAGGGATTCTCCTTCATTGTTGGTGGGAATTTCAACTGGTTCAGCCTTTTTGAAAAACAATATGAACAGTCCTCTAAAACTTAGAAATTGAGATCCCATTTGACTATATCCTGGGGCCCAAAACACAATGCAGAAACACAATCTGCACTTCTATGTTCACATTAGTACTATTCTCAATAGCTAGAATCTGGAAACAACCCAAGTGTCCAAGAACAGACAACTGGATAAAGAAACTACGGAAAATCTACACATTGGAATACTATGCAAGTGTTAGGAAAAATGAAGTTATGAAATTTTGCTATATATGGATGGACATGAAGAGTATCACTTGTATCACTTCACTTGTCTTCCTGTAGATCATCCATTTGCTTGAATGGGCACCAGTAACATCTCAACATGTCCTGTCACATGCGAGATATCCCAAGGGCATCTGCCCACTCTAGGAACATAAAGAGCCTCAAATCATTCCATCAAGTCATGGGAACAAGGTCTATAATTGTTACTGGCATTTGGCATGTAAAATACAAAACAGGTAGCTTGCCAGGGTCTGCCGTGCGGGTGGGATACTCTTGCAGTCACCTCGAAACCCTAGCATTTATTGATGAACTCCTGAAATTAGTCAAAGGGAAAGGACAGATGTAGAATGACTCCATTCATTTGCAGGATATAAATAGTATGAGATATTAGTATGAGATTAATAGTATGATATTAATCCAAGGCCAGGCAAAATGGTGACCAGAAGGACTTGTCAATGGGAAGGAGGAGGTGGAGGAGGAGAAGGGGGAGGAGAAAGAGGACGAGGAGGAGGAGGAAGAGGAGGAAGGGAAGGAGAGAAGGAGAAGGAGGAGGAGGAAGGGAAGGAGAGAAGGAGGAGGAACAGGAGGTGGGGAAGGAGAAGGAGGAGGAGGAAGAAGGAGAAGAAGGAGGAGGAGGAGGAAGGGGAGGAGGAGAGGAGAAGGAGAAAGAGAAGAAGGAGAAAAAGAAGGAGATGAAGGAGGAGGAGAAGGAGAAAAAGGAGAAGAAGAAGGAGAAGAAGGAGAAGAAGGAGGAGGAGAAGAAGAAGAAGGAGGAGGAGGAGGAGAAGAAGGATAAGAAGGAGAAGGAGAAGAAGAAGGAGAAGAAGGAGGAGGAGAGAAGGAGAATGAGAAGAAGATGAAGGAGGAGGAGAAGGAGAAGTAGAAGGAGAAGAAGAAGGGAAGAAGAAGGAGGAGGAGAAGGAGGAGAAGGAGAAGGAGAAGGAGAAGAAGGAGGAGGAAAAGGAGAAGAAGTAGAAGGAGGAGAAGGAGGAGAAGTAGAATGAGAAGGAAGAAGAAGGAGAAGGAAGTAGGAGAAGGAAGGAGAAGAAGGAGGAGAAGGAAGGAGGAGAAGGGAGAAGGAGAAGGAGAAGGAGAAGGAAGGAGAAGGAAAAAGAAGTAGAAGGAAGGAGAAGGAGTATGAGGAGAAGAAGGAGAAGGAAAAGGAAGGAGAAGGAGAAGGAAGTAGAAGGAGAAGGAAGGAGAAGGAGAAGGAGAAGAAGGAGGAGGAGGATGAGATGAGAGGGAGAAGGAGGAGGAGAAGGAGGAGGAAAAAAGAGGAGGAGAAGGAGAAAGAGAAGGAGAAAGAGAAGGAGGAGGAGAAGGAGGAAGAAGGAGAAGGAGGAGGAGAAGGAGGAGAAGGAGGAGGAGGAGAAGGAGGAGGAGAAGGAGGAGGAGAAGAAGAAAAAAGAAGAAGAAGAGGAGGAGGAGGAGGAGGAGGAGTGTCTGCCATAAGGCAGGCTGGGGAGGGGCAGAGGGAATCTGGGGATATTGGTGGTGGGAAATGTGCACTGCTGTAGAGATGGGTATTGGAACACTGTATGACTGCAACCCAATCATGAAAAGCTTTGTAATTGTATATCTCGCGGTGGTATAATAAAATTAAAAATATATATTGCATTAAATTTTATGTTGTACTTGGATCTCATTATGGTAATAATCATGTTTTATCTGTCATTAATAAAGCTTTAGAAATTTCTGTGCTACAGTTGTGCCACAGAAAATCAAACACCTAGGAATCAGCTTAACCAAGTGTGTAAAGGACCTGTACAAAGAAAACTACAAGACATTGCTCCAAGAAATAAAAGAGGACACAAGGAAATGGAAACATATTCCCTGCTCATGAATGGGGAGAATCAATATTGTCAAAATGGTAATACTCCCTAGGGCTTTGTACAAATTCAGTACAGTCCCTATAAGGATACTCATGACATTCTTCAAAGAAATTGACCAAACACTCTTGAAATTTGTATGGAACAATAAACCCCCACGGATAGCTAAAGCAATCCTCAGGAAAAAGAAGATGGGAGGCATCACCTTTCCCAACCTCAAACTGTACTACAAGGCAGTAGTAATTAAAACAGCGTGGTATTGGAATAAAAAAGGACCCGTGGACCTATGGAATAGAATTGAGTATCATGACACCCAACCTCAAACACGTGATCATTTAATCTTTGATAAATGATCAAAGATTAAATGCAGAGATCAAAGATTAAGTGCAGAGTCCAAAATGGAGTAAGAAAAGCCTCTTCAACAAGTGAATAATGCTGCTTGACTGGCACATATCCAAAAGAACAAGAACAAGTGCTGGCGTGGATGCGGGGAAAAGGGGACTCTCATCCATTGTTGGTGGGAATGTCGACTAGTACAGCCTTTTGGGGAAAACAATATGGACACTCCTCCAAAGACTAGAAATTGAGCTCCCATTTGACCCAGTCATACCACTCCTGGGAATATACCCTGGGAAGCCAAAAATATGCACCAGAAACACCATCCCCACATTTATGTTCATAGCAGCACTATTCACAATAGCCATAATCTGGAAACAACCAGAGTGCCCAAGAATCGATGACTGGATAAAGAAGCTTGGTACATCTACACAATGGAATACTATGCAGCTGTCAGGAAAAAATGAAGTTATGAAATTTGCCTATAAATGGATGGACATGGAGAGGATCATGTTGAGTGAAATTAGCCAGAAGGAGAGAGACAGATATAAAATAACTGCATTTATTTGTATATATATATATATATATATATATATATATATATATATATATATATATATATATATATGTACATATTATGATACCAATATCCAATGTCAGGTGAAGCATGGATCAGGAGGTCTTGTCAAAAGGTAGAAATTATCACAAATGTGTGGGAGTCAGATGCTAGGTAAGACAGAGAAGGGAACAGTGTGCTAATAATTGTCGAAAGTACTAATACCAACCTAGAACTGAGCATTGAATACAGGCAAAAGATACACATGACAACCTTTTAGGAAAAGGGAAAGAGATAGAAAGAAAGGGAAAGAAATAAAGAACCTGCCATGGAGGCAGGCTAGGGGAAGGAGGGAGGGAATCGGGGGACATTGGTGGTGGGAAATGGGCACTGGTGGAGGGATAGGTGCTGGAACACTGTATACAGAAACCCAAATATGAACATCTTATGGACATCTTTGTAATTGTATATCTCACGGTGGTATAATAAAATACTTAAAACATTTTCTGTGCTATAAAGGAGATTTGAGGATCTCCATTGACTTTCATCTAACACCATGTTCATCGACTGTATTTAGAGAAGTAGCCCAACAAACAATATAGTTTATTGAATATTGAATATAGATTATTCAGTATATGAATAGGAAAAGCTCTAATAGATTATTTCCTTATATGAGTTGTAATGATCGACATAGTTGATGCTGGTTAAGTGAGCCCGCATTGGGAGGGGATGGAGGGTGGGTGGGAAATGTGGGTCTCTGTGGTAGTGGGGTCACACTGGTGTTGGAATTGCTGCTGTATCTTTCTAGCAACTATATTGTGAAAAAAGTTTGTACTTTGTAAATCACAGTGTTTAAAGTAAACCATTAAAGAAAAAAATTTCTGTGCTAATATATTTTGGAGTTTATATGAAATAGCTAAGATTCACATTAGTAAAACGATTTTTCCCGTATGCACTTTGTATAAACTCTGAGGTTTACAAAGTTGTTCGTGGTGATTTATTACAGGCATTCAATATTCTAACACCAATCCCAGAACCACTATCACCTTTCCTCTACCATTGTCTCTAATTTTCCCAACCACCCCGTATTCCTGCCCTAGAGCAGGCCCACAATCATCTATTTTATTGCTTGTTATCAATAAATTGGTAACAGAATGATCAAAAAATATTTCCTTAGAAGAAAATTAGTGAAATTGTTGTATCTCATGATGGAGACATTAAACCCTTGAATGAGGAATTACTAAAATGTTACAGGGTAAGGTAAGCCTTTCTGTTGATGTTTTGTTAGTTAAGACTGGTTGTCTTCTACATTACACGTCACCAGTCTGACTGATTATCTGAGATCTTGATTATTGAGGGGAGTGAATGATGACTTAGTGCCTAAAAAATTCCTACCTTGAAAGCCCGAGTTCATGAAGTTATACCTGGAGCTGCCCATCTGCACCGCCCCTACAGACCAGCTCCACCGTTTGGGACCCCTGCTGCTATGCAGTGTGTACTCTTTGGGGCACGGTCAGGAGTATGCAAACACCGCTAAAAGTGGACAATCCCTGGGGAGCACTACAACTAAGTGTGTATGACCCTCGTCCTTGCAACAGCAGCAATAAAGGAAGAAAAAAAAATCCCAAGTCTTGAGATTTTGCTCTGGGATGTTGAGCTAGAACCACACTGTCAACTCCAACAATCTTTAGAAGTTCCTCCAGGCCTCTTCCTTCTGCTTTGTTCTTTTTTTTTCAGGTAATAGATGTTCCTTCACTTTCTAGTGTAAATTCTGGAAGTATTTGCTTCGCCTTGCCTCGCCTCGCCTCCCTTCCTCTCCTTTCATCTCCTCTCCCTCTTGGTTTTGAACCAACACCTGATGGTTCCTAATCACAGACAGAGCTTTATCATAGCTCTGTGCTCAAAGATTAATCCTGGTATGCTTAGGGACCATATAGGGTGTGGGGAATCTTACCCAAGTCAGGCATGCACAAGACACTGCGTCCTAACTTCTGTACAATTTTTCTGGCCCCTCAAAATGCATGTCATAGCTTCTGGTGATTTGGTTCATTTTAAGACTTCTCCATCTTAACCACTGAAGGGCAACATAATCTTTTTTCCTGTGTTTACCTGGAAATATGATGTCCAACCTGTGCAGTCATCACTTGGGTAATTGCACTATTAGACCTATTAACAGCTTGGAGATCACTTTTAACATTGACTCTGTAAAATTTCCATTAACCCCTATTTTTCTTCCACTTATGCCTATGTTCAAGACTTCTGAGCAGAGTGTCAGGTTGTATTGATGAGTTTCAGACCTGTACTCTACTCCCAGGTAGCAGGAGACTTTAGCCAGATGTTTCAATGCATATCTCATCCAGTAGAGTCAGCATCTATGAATCTTCTCTCAGAAGGATTGTAGTGGAGAGAAGACAATCTTAAACTCATAAATGATGCATCCTGAAAGATAACTTTTGATGAATGGGGCTTGTTTGTAGAGGATGAAAGCACCAGTTATTTCACCAGAATATTTCACTGATTCAGTGACTCTAAGTTTCCATAATAATGTGCACTTTAGCACAATGTTAAAACGCATAATTTGAGATAGCATGAGATAGCACTGTGCATGTGTTTCTTCAGGGTTATCTGATTTCAATAGAGTTGCACAAATTCCCCTTTTCTCCTTTGTAAGCATATACTCTTCCACTGAGTTACACCCTTGTGTAATCATTTTTTTCTCTGAAGTGAATTTCCTGAGACAAAGAAGCTTTGATAAGATTAGGATCAATATTTTGACATCACGGCAGAGCCTGGCAAGCTACCCGTGTCATATTCAATATGCCAAAACCAGTAGCAATAATAGATCTCATCCCCATGATCTGAATGAATAATTTGAGGCTCTTCATGGCCCTGAAACAAGCAGATGCCCTTTGGCTACACCAGCACATTACAGGGACGAATAGTGATGCTACTGGCACCCGCTCGAGCAAATCGATAAGCAATAGGAAGACAAGTGATACAAGTGATTTTGACATCAAATGCTAAGATTTAGCGGTGAGGTCATAGTCCTGACTGATTCAGGAGCAAGATGTACACCACCTTAACTTATTTTTTATCATTTTAATTTATTTCTTACTTTTTTTAAAAAAAGCCACCATTATTTACAACACTGTTAATAATCAAGTTTCAGGCATCCAATGTTCCAACACTATACCCAGAGATGGAGTGTCTTTTTAAAAATATTTTATTATACCACTGTTAGATATACAATTACAAGATGTTCATGTTTGATTTTGGCTCTATAGTGTTCTAACACCCATCCCTCCACCCCTGCCCATCTCCCATCACCAATGTCCCAGCTCCATCTCCAGGAATGCTTGGTGAGAGCCGCCTACCTGGGCTCTAACTCAGCTGATCTGAGCTGGTCTTGAGATCAATGTCTCTCTTGCATGGGTTCTGATGAGCTGTGGGGTCCGACCAAGAAAATGGTGGCTATTATGGTGAGAGGGTCTCATCCAGCTGCTTCCCGAGGCCCTACAGGGGCGATGGGCCAACACCCAAAACCCATCTTGCCTTCTGGGTACCCTCATGGTCAGCTGAGGCTAGGGGAGAGCCAGATGGCAGCTCTCCCTGTGCGTCTGAGTCTGCATCATGGCCAAGAGCCCCAAGGCAGTTCGTGGATGGGGCCACCAGACCTCCTGGATGGGTCAGAGAGGGGAAGGGGTACCCCAGCTCCATCTCCAGGAATGCCTGGTGACTTGTCTCCAAGAGCTGCCTACCTGGGCTCAAACTCGGCTGCTCTGAGCTGATCTTGAGGTCAGCATCTCTCTTGCATGAGTTCTGATGAGCTGTGGGGTCCAGACCACAAAATGGCGGCTATTATGGTGAGCGAGTCTCATCTGGCTGCTTCTGAGGCCCTACAGAGGTGATGGGCCAATACCCAAAATCCGTCTTGCCTCCTGGGAGCCTCATGGTCAGCAGAGCTAGGGAGAGGAACGGTGGCAGCTCTCCCCTTGCGTCTGAGTCTCTGCATCATGGCCGAGAGCCCCAAGGCAGTTTGTGGGAGGGGCCACCAGGCCTCCAGCATGGGTCAGAGAGGTAGGAAGGGGTACTCCAGCTCCATCTCCAGGAATGCCCAGTGACTTCCGCCTCCGAGAGCCGCCTACATGGGCTCGAACTTGTCTTCTCTCAGCTGGTCTTGAGATCAGTGTCTCTCTGGTGTGGGTTCTGATGAGCTGTGGGGTCCGGACCATGGTAATGGTGGCTATTATGGTGAGAGAGTCATATCCATCTGCTTCCGAAGTCCTACACAGGTGATGGGCCAACACCTAAAACCCATCTTGCCTCCTGAGAGCCTCATGGTCAGCTGAGCCAGGAGAGCCGGATGGCAGCTTTCCTCCGTGCGTCTGAGTCTCTGCATCATGGCCGAGAGCCCCAAGGCAGTTCATGGGCAGGGCCACCAGGCCTCCAGGACAGGTCAGAGAGGGAAGGGGTACCCCAGCTCCAAGAGATGGAGTATCTTTTTCCCCTCCAGTGTTTCAAGGTTTTCTTTCACTCCCCCACCTCACCCACTTGGAAAGCTCATATCTGTAGGTTCTTTCTATTCTTTTACTATGTTTCAGTATATTTTATATATGAGGGAGATAATTTTGTATTTCCTCTCCTTTTGAATGACTTATACCCTATAGTTCTACCTACATACTGCTAAATTGAATGATTTAATCTTTTTTTATTTCTTTTTTGGGCCATTCCTGGATAAGTGGGTTACTCGTGGCTCTACACTCAGGAATTACTTCTGGCAGTGCTTGGGGGACATTATGGGATGTCGAGGATCAAACCCAGGTCAGTCAAGTGCAAGGCAAACGCCCTACCTCTATTACTCTGGCCCTTAATCTCCACTTACAGTTGAGTAGTATTCCATTGTAGTATACATACAAAGCTTTATTTGTCCACCTTTCAGTATCTGTATTGCAAACCATAATGTCTAGCAGGGGAGGGAGAGAAAGCGTGCGAGAGAGAAGAGCGAGCCTGTTTCTACAGGTTGGGGAGTTTGGGGGGTGGCAGGAGGGAAAAAGGTGGACTTTGGTAGTGGGAAATGTACACTGGTGAGGGATGGGTGTTGGAATATTGTATTGGAACCAAGTATGAATAGCCCTTGCAACTGTATCTCACGGTAATTCAATAAAGAAAAAAAAGTAAAAAAAAAAAACCCTCAATAAAACAAACTCTACTACTTTGTTGTTTTTGTCAATATTCTTCCTTAGGCCTATCAGCAACTGCCTCTTAGATATTGATGGTCTTACTGGTTGTTTATGTGATTTTGAGGGTAGTCTTTCTGATGTATAGATCCCTTGATCATCAATTAGTGACTGTCCCTGTTTCTTCTATCTAGTTATTTTGTGCTTTAGAGCCAGCAGTGCTCAGGGGGCTATTGCTTGCTATGTGCTCAGCAGTGACTCCCAGCAGTGTCCAGCAGATCATATTTGAGTTCAAACCAGGGAATCAAACCAGGGTCATGGCTCCTGAAGTCATATGTGAGGTATTTTGGTTTTTGAATCATACCCATCGGTGCTTAGGACTTATTCCAGTATCTGCTCTAAGGAATTACTCCTGGCTTAATGGGGTCCTGGGGACCAAATCCTGGTTGGCAACTTTTAAGGCAAGCATCTTACCCATAGTTTTATTGCTACAGTCCTTCCCAATAACATTTGTTGAAGAAAATTCTCTTTATTTTATGCTCCTTATGTCTCTGTAAAGATTTTATTTCTCTTCTCATAGTTCTATTCCATTGTTTTGTGTGTCTACATTTACTCTAATACAACATTGTTTTGATTACTACAGATTTACTACAGATTACTACAGAGGCCCCATTCACTCTCAATGGAACAAACATCTCTGAATGCAGCAATTATGTGTACCTAGGTAGAGAAGTGAACATGATGAATGACCTAAAACCTGAGCTGCGCAGGAGGAAGAGAGCGGCATGGAATGCCTTCAAAAGCATCAAAGAAATAGCTAAAAAGACAAAGAACCTCCGGTTCCGGGCACATATCTTCAACTCCACCATTCTCCCTGCATTAACAAATGCCTCAGAGACCTGGGCTTTACGAAAGCAGGATGAGAATGCTATTCGGGTCTCCCAAATAGGAATCAAAAGAGCTATGCTTGGAATATCACGCCTCACTCAAGTGAAAGAAGGAATCTGGAGCTCCGACCTCCGTCGCTGTTCCAGAGTCAGGGACGCTGTCTCGTTTGCCAAGGCATCGAAAATCAGATGGGCTGGACATATAATGTGATTTGGAGACAAACACTGGACTAGACCCGTTACTGACTGGATTCCACGGGATGTCAAAAGATAACGTGGCCGCCCACCTACAAGATGGTCAGATTTCTTCATCAAGAACCTGAACAAACGGTTTGAGGCTCTTTGTATTCCTGAAGCAACCAGATGCCATTGGGCTACACTGGCACGTGATAGGGTCAAATGGAAATATTACCGGCACCCAATCGAGCAAATAGATGAATAACTGGATGTCAAGTGATCAAGTCACTACAGATTTGTAGTAATTTAAATTTTGAGTAATGTGGCTCTGCACCTTCAGCATATTTTTGCTTCTTCATGGCATTATGTTGGTTTTCATAAATCCAGATAGAAAATCTTTCCTTTCTATAATAGGGTCTACCCCTCATGCAGACAGGAAAAGCCAGCTATGGAACCCCAAAGCCCTGCCAGGGAAACAGAGTCAAAGGGATTGGTTAAATGACAGGAGCAGATATTTAACAGGTACCGTTACAAGTACCCTACAAACCTCAAGGAGACCCTAGAGGCAGGCTGACTCAAGGAAGGACTGGAAATTGTCCTTACTTTGGAAAGCAAGGAATCTGCAATGACCAACCACCTGGGGCCATGCCCTATTGGGGCCATTCCCCAATTCCACTGGAGTAGAGATTATCCTTAGCCCCAAAGAGGGATATGGCTGCTCTCTTGAGGCCCCAGTGGGAGAGGCCTGAGGCCACCTCCATCTTGTTGTGGGACCTGAACCAAGCCTGGGGTAGCCCTGACATGACAGATTTGATGTGTCTTCTGTTTTGTCTTAGTCAATCTTCAGGACTTCTCAGAATATAATGCCGTACACCAAATGGAGAGTTCTCCAATCTTGCTGTGTTTTTGCAAAAGAAAAAATCAGATTTATTAAGTGATCTGAGAAATTTTAAATAAAGGAGAGAAAACCATATTTCTGTAACTTACTTTTTGGAGAAATCAGATTCTAGCTCTACAAATGTGATTGAATAAGTGTATTATAATATAGACTTGATTTAAAAGGTACCCCCTTGGGTAATCCAGATAGTATTTGGTTTACTGACTGAGCATAAGTAGCCTAGCCTAGAAAAGAACTCACAGTTGTACATGCTGTCACTTGTCTGACCAGGATAGTTGAAGACAGAGGTTTACCAAGAACATCAGCTGAAAAGGCAGGCATGCTCTTAAGCCTGTGAATAGGCCAAGGGACTTCCAAGTGATTAACTAAACTGGTTTCCAGTACTTCTTAGTTCTATGTGCACATGGAGTCATTAGGAGAGAATAAGGATTTTAAACTTAATTCTTAATTCTTGTTCCATCATGCGGTTAATCCAGAGAGAATATTTCCTCTAAGCCCACCTACTCTACAGAAGAGGAATAATGGGTATTGGAATGAGGTTTGAAAAAAACCATCAGTGAAAACCATTTTTCAAGGGAAGGGACTAAACAGGATAGTAAGAGAAGTAAGTTAGAATTGCACTTTTTTTGTGCCATTGATGAACCTCGTGGAAATTTTAGGGCTCCTAACACCACTGCTCAGCATAACTTATATAAGGGAGGGTTGGCAGAAGAACAGAAGTTTTTCCAAATTGTACTGAGAAAGCCAGAGAGGCGGCTTGGTGTTTCTATGTCCATTAGGAAAATCTCGGCACAGTAAGTCATTTTCTATCAACCGAACTCATGGATAAAGAAGTTATTTCTTTGGGGCTGGAGTGATAGTACAGAGGGTAGGGCGTTTGCCTTGCATGTAACTGACTTCGGGTTTGATCCCCAGCATCCCATATGGTCCCTCGAGTACCGTCAGGACTAATTCTTGAGTGCAGAACCAGGAGTAACCCCTGAGCATTGCTGTGTGTGACCCAAAAAAGAAAAAAACGAGAATTATTCCTTTCTAGTTTTATGATCATAGGAATAGGTGTGGGGTTACGCAGCTTCAGTTTCTGTTGCTTTAACTTTTGTTTTACCATCCAAAAAGTGTTTTCCAAAGCTGCAAACCTTACTAGGGAAGACAAGACATTTTACTCCTCCAGGGTCTAATCATTTCAAAGTAATACTTCTTAGCCTAATTGATCTAATCTTTTCCTTGCAGATGATGAATACTTCTAAAAACCCAACCTTCCCATTGCCTGGGTCCCATTAAAAATGCAGCAGTAAGGAGATCTCAACTCTTGTTGGCAAGAAGACTTCTACAACCCCTTTTCGTCAGCATGAAGAAGTTACAAAAGATGGACCTCTGAAGGACTATTTTCCCCTTAAAATTTTTTTTCTTTCTTTATTTTTTTAAATTTTAAACACCGTGATTTACAAAGTAAAAGATTATTCACAATACAGTTATTAGAAAGATTTTATCATTCAACACCAATCCCACCACCAGTGTGTTCCCACTACCACAGACCCTCGTTTCCTACCCACCCCCCATCCCCATTCCTGCTCCCTTAGCCAGCACTAGTTATATTGACCATTACAGTCCACATAAGGGAATAGTATTAAAAAAGTCATGACTTTTTCTGGGTTGTTATGTGCGAGTCTGGCCAATTTCGGTTCTTGCATTTACTTTGAGTTTCTAGAACATGGTGGGTTTCTACTAGTCAACCCCAAACCTACCACCATTGCACTTACGGACAACACTTATTCCAAATTTTTTCTCAACCTTTGTTTGAGCCTGTCCTAAGCATACTCTGAATATTCTATATTGCTTGTTGGAGCTAATTCTCTAAATATAAATATTTAGAGAATTATAATATGATGAATATATTCTTAGACTAAAGTCAATGGAGATTATTAAATCTCCATTGTGCCACTTGAGTCCACTGTATAAGAAATTATCAATATGATCATACAGACCAGACATTGTGACCACACCCTTGTGATTGCATGCCCCGTACTTAATTCTATAAAATGTGATGGGATACCTGGTACATCAGCATGCCTGACTTCGATCTCATGTGGCCGTTTGCAGCTACGCACCATGGGGCAGCTGGCAGCAGCTATGCAGCTCTGCGGCCATCCATGTGTCTGTCTCTCTGGATCATGTCAGGCAGTGCTGGAGGCAGTTCTGGGTGGGCCCACCAGGCCTTCCAGAGGGGATGGAAGTGGGAGAAGGGGCCCCAGCTCCAGCTCCACGGATGGCTGGTGAGCTGAGTCACTGCCTGGGCTGTGACTCAACAGGTATGTTGAGCCAACATACCTGCGCTGAAATAGGCTTCTCTCTTGGGTGGGGTTCTGACTAGCTGTGGAGTCTGGACCTTGAAAATAGCTGAATTGTGGTGCATGAGGTTTTTTTTCTGGTTTCTGGGGCTCTATTGGGTGGGCAGGTTAGGACCAAATCTGCTCCTCCTCCAGGACGCTCCATCAGCCTAGCACAGGGAGAGCCAGCGGCAGCTTTGTACTGGTGTGTCTGTGTCTCTGGATCATGGCCGACAGTGCTGGAAGCAGTTCTCCCCTTAAAGATTTAGGAGTGAAAAATCTCTAGGGGGAATATGATGCAGACAGGCAGATAGACAGGGACGGGCCCCATGGCAATGAAATTTCCGGGAAATGATAAAGTTACTAGCCCCAAGGCTACCCTGACCACCTTGTGGATACAGGAACCAGACCTGACAAGACCTTCACCAACAACAGGCCCTGAGGGAAACCAGACCCCTCCTGAAGAGGGAACTGAAGGAAACTCTTCCCAAGTACTTTCCTTAAAGCGGATCAACCCTCTCTTCCTAGCCCTTAAACTCCAGATCATTCCAGGCCAAGAAGATAAAATCCAGTCTTAAAAAGTCATTCAGGGCTCTCTCCTCCCTTGGAGAAGTCCACATTTTCCCTTGAGTGTGTCTCTCTCTCTCCTCTCTCTGTTTCTCTCTGTCTCCCTCTCCTCTGTCTCTGTCTCTGTCTCTCTTTCTCCCTCTCCTCCCTCCCTCTCTCTCCTTCCTCCTCTCCCTTCCTAAGGAGCCTCCAAATAAAAAGTGCTTGCTTCAAAGGGGGGAGGGGAGAAAGAAAAAAAAAAGAAAAGAGAAAGAAAACAAAACGGGCACTTGGGGATCATTACATTAAAAATGCCCTGACCCTTCACCCCTCCCCCTGCTTTTTGCTTTTTCTTCCTCCCCCCAACCTTCCGCAGCTCTCCACCCCCCCACCTCACCTTTTTGCCCTGGAGGCGCAGGGCAGGTGGGAAGCCAGTCTCAAACCCACCCTCCCCTCTCCACCGGCTCCCCCTCCCGCCCTTCGGTTATTGGGGAACCCCCTCCCCATCCGAGCACTCCTGGCAGCTGCGGCTGGGGAAACAGGACCTGGCATGGCAGTGGCGGCCTCAGGTCCAGGTATCAGGGAACTAGTTCCCCGGAACTGTTCCGCCCCGAGCTCCAGCTCCCACTCCCTAAGGCCTTCCCTCCCTTTTCTCCCTTCTCCTTTGACCCCAGACTTAACCTGAGCTGAGTAAAATGAGATGGCCCAGGATGACCGGCATCACCACTTTCCAGCCAATTGCTCTGCCCCAGAGAAGGGAAGAGGAGGAGGGAGGAGGAGGAGGAGAAGGTAGCTACAAGCTGGAGAGAGGGGCAGATCCAAAGGATATGAAGTTTCCAGCAAAATGAAGTGGTACTGGCCCCCTCCCCACCCAAATACAAACCAAGGTAGGCTATTGGGAATGGGAATACGGGAAATCAGGGAAGGTTCCCACACATAAAAATTCATGTCAGGCTGATTTAAGGCCAGAAAAAAAATATTTTCCCTTATGGTGAATTCTCATTTGACATTATCTAAGCACCTAAAGTTTGAACTTCAGAAAATCCAAAAATTTATTTATTTATCTATTAATTAATTGATTTAGCAATTTGAGAACAATTAGTGCAGTGTGACAGTCATGTCTGATTCATGATTTCAATTCAAATTTGTTGAAGAAGGGTTTGAAATTGTCCTTAGATGAATCAGAGGTGACAGCACGTAAATAGGACTCACAACTACATTTTTGGTTTTTGTGTATGTCTCATTCCAGTGTCTAGAGTTTGGAAGCAAAGTTATTTTCATTTTTGTTTATTTATTTATTTGCTTTTTTGGGTCACACCCAGCAGTGCTCAGGGGTTACTCCTGGCTCTGTACTCAGGAATTACTCCTGGTGGTGTTTGGGGGAACATATGGGATGCCGGGGACAGAACTCGGCTCGTCTGTGTGAAAGGCAAACACTCTCCCTGCTGGACTATTGCTCTGGTCCCATATTTTATAATGAATCTTAAAGGTGGCATGTAATTAGGACACTCATAGTTGTTGAAAGTACTTTTGACATTTGCATAAAATAATTTGATAAAGTTGGGGCCAGAGTGATAGCCCAGCAGGTAGGGCGTTCGCTTTGCACATGGCCAGCCTGTGCTGGCCGGGTTCGATCCCCGGCATCCCATATGGTCCCCTGAGCACCGACAGGAGTAATTCCTGAGTGCAGAGCCAGGAGTAACTGTCGGTATGACCCAAAAAGCAAAAAAGAAAAAATAATAATAATAATAATAAAATAATTTGATAAAGTTAATATATCCAGGGCTCACCAAAGAAACATGTAACAACTGAAGTAGATTTTATTTGTAATTTGTTTTACTCATAAGCAGTATGAGTAAACTCATAAGCATCTAGGCAGGAGAGACTGCCTAGATGTTGGAACAGCTCTTATTTGGCTCCATAATGTAATAACTGAATTCAGTACCTCTTATGTTAAGCTATTAGCACTTTCTCCATGAAAGTTATTTCCCATGTCTCCTTGGCCTACCTGTATTTCTCCTAATGACATCTGGATGCTGACCTCCCCTGCAGTCTGAAGCAGGTATTGCAGTTTGAACTGTGTACTGATGATAAAAGCCTCTGGCAGCAATAAAAAGTTGTCCATCATCCCCCCTTGTTCATCCTCATTTATAAGGGAAATGAAAACCCAAATACCCATGAGCTATAACCTCATGCTTGTGAGAATAATTTATATCAAAAAGGCCAAAACACCAAATCAACAGATACTGAAGGAATGTAAATTTGTGTACCTTTTTTGGTAAACAGTATGGACACTATATTGTTTACAAAACACTATACAAAAATATGAAAATAACCTAAGAAAGAACTCAATGCTTGATGATTGGATAAGAAAGATTTGGTTACATGTACTATACAGACTACTACTCACCTATAAAAAATGTGAAATTTTGTCATGTTATCAATACTGGAACAAGAGGGAGTTGTCAGAGATAAGTCAGAGGGAGAAAGACAGATACCAGGTGATTTCACTCATATGTGTGATACCAAAAGAGAAAAGAAGGAAATAGAGGAAAACAAAAACCCCAGACCAAAACAAACCTGGTACTGTGACAGCAACCCTGAGGGCTGGCAGAGGCAGTGGGAGTGGAGCTGGCAGTGTGTGTGTGTGTGTGTGTGTGTGTGTGTGTGTGTGTGTGTGTGTGTGTGTGTGTGTGTGTGCGTGTGTGTGTGTGTGTGTGTGTGTGTGTGTGTGCACCCATGTGAACACCTGCTGGCCCCACATCTATTCCTTTTTTCCCCCCTTTTCTGCCCAAATCTCCATCTGCCTTCTTCCACCCTCCTCTCATCAAGACAAGCATCCGGACCCCTGCCTGGCTCCACTTCCAAGGGCTTGTCTGAACTCTGGGTTGTATGGAACTGGCACCCCAGGGAGGTGCTGGCTGGAGAAATGTCAATCACCCGGGCTACACCCCCACCTCTCCACCCCTCACCAAGGCTGGGGGCGGGCTCTAGGGCTACTTAACTGCCCAGTCGGTCTGTCCTCTTCTGCTCAGAAGGCGCAAAGCGGCTTTGTGCAAAATGGGTGTCTACCGCATTCGCGTGTCCACGGGGTGCTCGTTCTACGCGGGCTCTAAGAACCAGGTGCAGCTGTGGCTGGTTGGTCAGCACGGGGAGGCCTCGCTTGGGACGTGCCTGAGGCCGGCGCGGGGCAAGGTGAGCCGACCTTCGCGGGGGTGGGCAGCGCCGGGGTCGCCGGCCGCTCTCCAGGCGGGTCACCCCGGGGGCGAGCGGCGACCCCCAAGGCGGCAGAGAGCCTTCGAACAGGCGCCCGGCAGGAGGTCTCTGCTCCCGCCCCAGATCCTGGGAACTGAGGAGCCCCCGTTCTTGCAGCTGTTCCCGGGGTCTCAGCCCATCTCCGTTTGCCTTATTTTTTAAACGCCAAGATTGCAAACTTTCTCTGCTGTTGGTAGATCTTCAACTCTGTGGTCTCTGTCTCCTGGTGGGTAGGCGAGGGAACGGGGAAGGAGGGAGGAAGCAAGAAGGCGGATGAGAACATGCTGTTTCCAGACCACTTCCCAGCCGCCCTCTCGGCTCCTGCACCAGGTATTCGCCTCTGACTTCTGCTACGGTTTCCCTTCGCTCACCCCCAATTGGCCATTGCTTGTCCGGCTCCTAGGCTCGAAGATCCTGCCGTCTGTTCCCTGGGAAGAAGTTTCCAAAGGAATATGCTCAAATTTCTCCCAGAATTCTTTCTTACCAGGTGCCACTCCACCTCTCCTCGAGGCCCGCTTCTGTCTCACCAGTTAGAATTCAGAGCTGTCAGTTTCGTGTCCTGGAGATTGCGCACAGACCCTGATGTCCAGCACTCCACCTTCACAGGATGCGTGAATCTACCTCACCTTCACCCTCTTCTTCCTCCTCACTTCTGCCCTTCAACGCTGTTTTGCCCTCCCTCCCTCCCTTCCTCCCTCTCTCCCTCCCTTCCCACTCCCTCCCTTCCTCCCTCCCTCCCTCCTTCCCTCCCTCCTTCCTCCCTCCCTCCTCCCTCTCTCCCTCCCTTCCTCCTTCCCTCCCTCCCTCTCTCCTTCCCTCTCCCTCCCTCCCCTCCCTCCCTCCCTTCCTTTTTTCCTCCCTCCCTCCCTCCCTCCCTCCCTCCCTCCTTCCCTCCTTCCCTCCCTTCCTTCCTTCCTTCCTTCCTTCCTCCCTCCCTCCCTCCATCCATCCTTCCCCTCCTCCCTCCCTCCCTCCCTCCCTCCCTCCCTCCCTCCCCTCCCTCCCTCCCTTCCTTCCTTCCTTCCTTCCTTCCTTCCTTCCTTCCTACCTTCCTTCCTTCCTTCCCTTTGCATTCATCTCTGGCATCCCATATGGCCTCAGGAGTGATTCCTGAATGCAGAGCCTGGAGTAGCCCGAGCACGGCCAGGTGTGCCAAGCTGTGAGAGGCTCCTATTCCCCACTCTCCCCCAACCCACTACCTGTATTTATAATAGCCCGGGGTGTGTGCTAGTGGCTCAGACAAACAAAAACCCAAGAGGAATTCTATCAGGTCTTTCTGCCGCCTGAACCCTGGCTCAGTCTCTGCACCTTCCAATCCCCCTTCCTTGCTTGCCTGTTTATCCCTCTTAGTCCAGGCTAAATCCTTTCCACCTCCTGATCTCCACAGAGTAGCCCCTGGGCTCTCAGTACCTGCTCACCTGGGTCTCCTGCTCATCCGTGATCTTGCCCAGGGCCTGGTGCCAGGAGCTCAGTGCCCTGCCATTGTGCCCAGCACTTGGCACAGTGCTTCCAGGGAGGAAAAAAGAGAAGGCAGGAATGCACATTCCCACCTCCTCTCTCCCACCTCACCTGGACAAGAAACTGGATTCCCCAGAACTGGGTCCGTGCGCACTCTTCCTCTTTCTGGCTCTGCACTTTTCCCCAGAGACCGCCTTGGAAGGTATCCAGGGGAGCAGAGCCTCTTTGGGGAGCCCCATGATGCTCAGCCTCTCCTGTCTCTCTACAGGAGGTAGAAATCAAGGTGGATGTGTCTGAGTACCTGGGGCAGCTGCTGTTCGTGAAAGTGTGCAAAAAGCACATCCTTCAGGATGACGCGTGGTTCTGCAACTGGATCTCCGTGCAGGGTCCTGAGCCCAGTGAGGACAAGTTCTACTTCCCGTGTTACCGCTGGGTGGAGACCAGGGCTGTCCTGGCCCTGCCAGAGGGCTCCGGTGAGCAGTAGTGGGTCGATGTGGGTGGGAGTGTGAGGAGGTCTCCTGGGTACGAGAGATGCTGGGAAGGGGTCTAGGGAGAAGAGCAGTCTGGGAGTGAAGGCTGGAACCTAAACGATGGAGCTTCTGTGAAGTCTCTGAGCTGGCGCAAAAAGGCAGGGTAGGCCCCCAGCAGTCCACGATACTGAAGGTCAGAGGATGAGGAGAGGGCTGAGAAGGCACTCTCAGGTCAGTGGAGAGGGCCACAGGTGAGGTCTCGCTGCCCTTCCCGAACGAACTCCCCTGCAGGCAGCACAGTGGTGGATGACACTCAAGGCTTCTTCAAGAAGCACAGAGAGGGAGGAGCTGCAAGCAAGAAGGGAAGCTCTACAAGTGAGCGCTGCCACCCCACATGCCTGCTTCTGCCTGGTCCCACAGTGAGCGGCTGACCTTCCCCAGTGCCAATATCTGATTTAATTTCTATGCCTCAGGTGGGGAACTGGAAAGATGGGCTGATTCTGAACATGAATAGCACAAAGAAAGAAGACCTCCCAGTAGACGAGAGATTTCTGGAGGACAAGAAAATTGACTTTGAGGCATCCCTGGCCAAGGGTGAGAGGGGGTGTCTCAGTTTTCTGGTCAGTGGTGGTGACTTGATTCGGAGAATTATTCATGAATTGTTTCTCTCTTCCCGGAAGGCTTACAGATCTGGCTGTCAAAGACTCTTTAAATGCTCTTGTTTGCTGGGATGATCTAGATGACTTTAACAGAATCTTCTGGTGTGGCCAGAGCAAGCTTGCCGGTCAGTTCCCCTACACAATATTTCTCCCAAGATCCTTGACTCCTATATCCCACCCAATTCCCCAACAGACTTGGGGAACATTGGGAGCTGGGATCAAATGGGGGCTGACTTGGTGTGGATCGTAATGTCCTGATCTCACAGAAACTCAGATCTTATGGTCTGCTGTACAATCTCATTTTCAGTTCAGGTGCGGGACTCCTGGAAGGATGATGCCATTTTTGGGTACCAGTTTCTCAATGGTGCAAACCCCATGCTGTTGAGGCGTTCCACAGCCATTCCTGACCGCCTAGTGTTCCCACCAGGGATGGAGGAACTGAAGATTCAGTTGGAGAAGGAGCTTTATGTATGGACATATTGCTGCCCCCAGGGGTTCATATAATGGTGTGAGGGTGGGCGGATGAGCGTGATTATTGTTGAAGCAAACCTGCAAGCCTGCAAGCCCTCGCTTACTGCTCGATGACAAGAATGGAATTCTACAGAAGAAATTTTGAGTGATTCTGAAAAGGAACAGTTACATGGCCCCAGAGGATAATGGCGTATACTATAGGAAGGTTACGTGATGGCTGTTGGGGACAGAATCAAAATGGAAAACTATCACTGAATTTCAGGGAGGTGTATAGTAACACACCCAGCCTTGGGATAGGGTATAGGTAAAAAATTATGAGGTTATAGGGTAAGACAGGCTTGGGCTAGGATCCTAACCCTGCTTTTTATAAGCTGCTTTTTCTTACAGCTTATAAAATTATATGAGGGGAGCAGGAAGAAAAGCAAGGTGGTAAGCCACTTTGTGTGTGGCTGTTTCAGTCATCACCCTGGTTTATCCTTGGAACTGTATCCTTGGGGTACTTGAGATCCCTAGAGTACCCCAAATATGGTCCCAAATATGTCACAGTTAGTGTGACACCCCCCCAAACAAAAATAATTGTATGAGGGAACCAGAGAGAGAGTTTTATTTTAGATATAAAAGAGTTGTCTTTCTTTCTTTTTTTTTTTTTTTTGCTTTTTGGGTCACACCCAGCGATGCTCAGGGGTTACTCCTGGCTCTGCACTCAGGAATTACTCCTGGCAGTGCTCTGGGGACCATATGGAATGCCGGGATCAAACCCGGGCTGGCACAGGCTGGCCACATGCAAGGCAAACGCCCTACCCGCTGGGCTATCGCTCCTGCCCCAGAGTTATCTTTTTTTTTTTTTTTTTTAAGATAGAGGGAACTAGAGAGACAGTGAATAAGGTCCTCGCCTTGCCTGTGATCAACACAGGTTTGAGCCCTGGCACCACATATGGGTCCGTGACAACAGAGCCAGAGTGAGCTTGAACCATGCAAAGTATGGCTAAAAAAAGAAGAAGAATTATACGGAGTTAATAAGTGCGTGATACATTACCTGGTTACAAAGTAGGTGATAGAGGCAAGTTCCTGCCTTACTTTTCTCTCGGGCAGTCAGGGTGGGAAGAAAACACTTTGTGTTGACAGCAGTCTTTGCTGAATCCAGGGAGGCACGTTATTTGAGGCGGACTTTGCACTGCTCGATGGAATCAAGGCCAACAACTTCCTGTGCTGTCAACAGTACCTGGCTGCCCCTCTGGTCATGCTGAAATTGCAGCCCGATGGGACACTATTGCCCATGGCCATCCAGGTGAGAGGACCCAGTATTTGTCTTCCCTAGCAGGTGACCTCTGCGCTTCTGAGTTCATCGCACAGAGACTTTAATGCTGAGGTACTTAGAGAGGCAGTAAAGTAGGAAAACTGCCGAAGGAGGAACGTTGCTGTCTCGCTGGAGAGAGACAGGGCATGCGCACACTAGGTGCAGTACTCAGGAAGTCCCTGAGGATGAAGATAGTCTGGGAAGAGCTACCCCAATAGAATTGAGGTGGTCATAAACTTTGGAGGAGGCTAGTGTAAGGACTTAGCTCTTCAAGCATACTGGAGGGTAGGACCTTACCCCAAGCAGATGATGATGGCAGAGAGGCCAAGATGTGACTGATTGTGTAGGAGCAGCGGGGATTCTCCGTGAACAGTGATATTATATGTTGGGGAAATAATGTCAGCTGATGACCCAGGCTGCAGTCAGCTGTGGAAGCCGAGCTAAGAAGTTTGAGTATGGGAAGGTGTGAAGGTTTTCAGAAAGATGTTGCAGAATACTAATGGCAAGTAGGTTGCACAATATTTATTAAAAGAGATGAAGGAACTGTGACTATGTGGGAATTGCCATAGTCAGATGGAGAGAGCTAAGCACATTTGGAGAAGAAAGAGCTTGACTATGTTCGGGGAGCTGGGGGTGGGGTGGGGCGGTGTCTGCTGTGTTTGTGGCACTGATCACCTCTTTTCTCTCTGGTGCTACTCAGCTTCAACTGCCTAAAGTGGGAGCTGACCCTCCACTGCTTTTTCTGCCAACGGATCCCCCAATGACCTGGCTTCTGGCCAAATGCTGGGTCCGTAGCTCGGATTTTCAGCTTCATGAACTACAGTCTCATCTTTTGAGGGGCCACTTGATGGCTGAGGTCTTTGCTGTAGCCACTATGAGGTGTCTCCCATCAGTACACCCCATTTTCAAGGTAAGCATATTTCTTTCACTCCTAAGTAAAAGCATGGCTTCATTTTCATGTGCATTTTCATTGGGTGATATTGTTTCTCTGAGGAGGGTGTAAAGGTGATTCCCTGATTCTGTCTGATGTATAAATCACAGCTAATTTTTTCATGCAGTGTATATTTAGTATCATAATTGAGGAGTCGGACCATAAATTAATAAAATATTTCCCAGAATATATGAAGAATTCTTAAATAATAACACAAGGCCTAGTGGAGGTACTTGACCAATAGCAGTAGCCTGATTTACTACAGGAATTAGAGATCGTGACTCCAAGAAAGAAAATACTAGCATTTTTTTTTTTGGGTGCTTCCCATGGGGAAGAATATTCTAGATGCTGGTGGTGGGCAAGACAGGCAAGGTCCTGACCTTTGTATGTTCACTCCCATTAAGGCCTAAGAGGTAGTGAAGACTGACTGTACTGTAGATTATCAGCCATATCAGTACAATGCAGAGAATCAAGTCAGGGTGATAGGATGAGGAGTTTAGTTGGGGAATGGTGAAGAAAGACTGATTTTGGAGATGGCATTGAGAATGAGACAATGAGGAGCCTGCAGTGAGATGATGGAGAGGACACAATGCTCTGGGCAGATGTCCTGGCCTGTTTGAAGAAAACTAAAAACACAAAGAGGTGAGAGTAGCAGACAAAGGAGCAAGTTTAGAATTTTTTTTTTTTTTGCATCACACCCGGCAATGCTCAGGGGTTTCTCCTGGCTCTGCACTCAGGAATTACTCCTGGCGGTGCTCGGGGACCATATGGGATGCCAGGGATCGAACCGGGCGGCATGGGCCAGCTGCGTGCAAGGCAAACGCCCCACCCGCTGGGCTATGGCTCCGGCCCCAGGAGCAAGTTTAGAAGAGAGAGTCCCAAAGGTTGTATCAGTGGTTTCCAACTACTATTTTGTGAACCAGTGCCAGTCTGCAGAAATTTACTGCCAGTCTACAAAAAAGCACACACACGTTATTATTACTTGATACCCTTGATACCCCTGGATCATGTAGTGGAACAGGACACGACTGCCCTAGAAGATGCTCATGTACACAAGTACATAACTGTGATTGTGTAGACACACATCATTTTGCTATTTCCTTCTTTTTAGTGCATGTGTGTGTTGGGGGTAGGCTATACCTGGCAGTGCCTGGGAGGCCATGTGCTGCTGGAGGCCAAACCAGGGCTTAATGCATGTGCTTCAGCTCTTTGAGATATCTCTGGTCTGGTTTTGCTATTTTTATTAGTCAAAGGTTGAAAACCACTGGAATAGACACTGCCAAATAGACAAATTGTCACAATGAGGACAATTATGCCTTTCTCTGGGGTGCAAGTGGTTCTGTGTGTGATAAACAAATATATGTTTATCATAAAACCCATGACCTCTAAATGTATGTATTGCAAGCCACAATGTGTAAGAGTGTAAGAGGAGGGGTGGGGGAGTGCCTGCACAGAGGCAGGCTAGGAGTAGGGGAGGGAATCTGGGACATTGGTACTGAGAAGGGTGCACTAGTGGAGGGATGGGTGCTGGAACACTGTATGACTTAAACCTAATTATGAACAGTTTTGTAATTGTCTTTCTCATGGTGGGATAATACAATAAAAATAGAAACTAAAAGCCTCATATGTACACACAGTACATAACAAGCATATAATATTTATATGCTTGTTAAAAAAGCAGATGGGGGATTGAGAGTAGGAAAAATCTAAGGCTCTTTGAATAGTGATAATGAAAAATAAAAAGAAATGTTGAGTTAGTTCTTGAACATTTTATGTGTCTAGAAGAAAAGAATGATTCCCTTCAGTTCTCATAGACCAATGGCTTGTGGAATGAATTACAGATCAGTCTCACACTCCTCAGGCTGAAGGTCCTCCGAATGTCATGAAGATCCGATAGTGTTTTCTACATCTAGCCTTGACTTCCTGCAATGACCTATAACTGCTCTTTTTTCCTGTAGCTTATGATTCCCCACTTTCGATACACCATGGAAATTAATGTCCGTGCAAGAACTGGGCTGGTCTCTGACATGGGAGTTTTTGATCAGGTATAAGAAGATAAAGGGGGTGTTTGGAGTTGACCCTCCCTTTGGCTCTGGCCTCAGGGCAGGTTTTATGTGTCTGACTGTTGGTGTCCTTGCTTTTTAGGTAGTGAGCACAGGTGGGGGAGGCCATGTGGAGCTACTGAAACGTGCTGGAGCCTTTCTAACCTACCGCTCATTCTGTCCTCCTGATGACCTGGCTGACCGGGACTCCTGGGGGTGAAGTCCTCCTATTACGCCCAAGATGCACTTAGACTTTGGGAAATACTGTTCGGTGAGGCAAAGGAGAAGATGGGATTGATGAGGTGGGCTTAGAGGAGGAAGGTTGGCGAACAGGAAGTCTGTCTTGGTTGAGGGGCAGGAATTCCTGACCCGGAAGGCAAAGAGAAAGAGGGCATGGCCACTCCCTGTCAATTTTAGCCTTCTTACCTCTCCCCGCAGCTATGTGGAGGGTGTCGTGAAACTTTACTATAAGACAGACGAAGCTGTGAAAGAGGATGCTGAACTGCAGATCTGGTGTAAAGAGATCACTGAAATTGGTCTGCTGGGGGCCCAGGACCGAGGTAAGATGAGATATAAAAGGTCCCCAATGGTACCTCTCCTAGAATCCCCTTGACTGCTAGCCAGGAAACCCAGAAGAATTTTCAGCCTTTAGAAAAACACCCAAAGGTTTTCCCAGCTTCTTTTCCTCTCACCTAGAGTTGGGACCCTGTTATGTGCAATAACATGTTTCCTACGTCCCAAATGCAGAGGGGCCAGTGGATATGTTTATTAATGTTTAACTGCCAGTTCATTGGGAACAAAAGCTTTGATTTATAGCATTTTTCTGCCCATGTAATGTCAATCAATTGTTAAGTACCTGAAGAACTAACCTGATTGGATCTTGCAGGCTGATGTGAGCCCTACCAGTAACTCACTGAATGGGGCTGGAACTGCAGAGTTAATTCATTTCCTCCCGCCCCCAACTCACTCACGACAATAATTACTGAGAGTTCTTGGTCCCTTTTATCTCCCTTTCTCATCCTTCTCATAGCTGATCCTCAGCTATAGGAAATATTGTTTCCTCGTAGTCTTCGTGAGCTATTTTATTGTTTTCCCAGCTTCCCGCCTCCCCTTTTCCCTCATAGGGTTTCCTGTGTCCTTGCAGTCTCTGAAGGAGGCTTACCGCTTTATCACCATGTGCATCTTCACCTGCACTGCTCAGCATTCCTCTGTCCATTTGGGCCAGGTACTTCCCATGAAGGGCAACTGGGTGTTTGGGCTTGGAGTCAGGAGGCAGCTGCATGCAGGTGGGCAAGATTATGCTCAGCAGGCAGACTCTAGATCTGCTTCTTTTTAGCTGGATTGGTTCACATGGGTTCCTAACACACCCTGCACAATGCGGCTGCCCCGCCAACCACCAAGGATGTGACGTTGAAGACACTGATGGCAACATTGCCCAACTTTCATCAGGCTTCTCTCCAGATGTCCATCACTTGGCAACTGGGCAGACGCCAGCCCATTATGGTGAGAAACCGGGCCCTGGCCCTGGAGAGGACCTAGTAGACCAGATGGAGGGGCTTAAGGTTGTTCTGAGTTGCCTTCTTCTCTCCACTCAGGTGGCTCTGGGTCAGCATGAGGAGGAGTATTTTCAGACCCTGAGCCCAAGATGATTCTAAAGAGGTTCCAGGAAGAGCTGGCTGCTTTGGATAAAGAAATTGAGATGAGGAATGCAAAGCTGGACATGCCCTACGAGTACCTGCGGCCCAGCCTTGTGGAAAACAGTGTGGCCATCTGAGCATCCCCAACCTTTGGCTGTTTTAGCCTTCTTTCATCCAAGCCCAACCTCAGTCTTCAGAACCTTCAGTCTTGGTCTCACCCACAACTGGCTAATTTCTCTTTCTCTCTCTCTCTCTCTCTCTCTCTCTCTCTCTCTCTCTCTCTCTCTCTCTCTCCCTCCCTCCCTCCTCCTCCCCCCTCCCTCCCTCCCTCCCTCCCTCCCCTCCCTCCCTCCCTTCCTTCTTCCTTCCTTCCTTCCTTCCTTCCTTCCTTCCTTCCTTCCTTCCTTCCTTCCTTCCTTCCTTTCTCTTTCTTCGTTTTTGCTTTTTGGGTCACACCCGGTGATGCTCAGGGGTTACTCCTGGCTCTGCACTCAGGAATTACTCCTGGTGGTGCTCAGGGGACCATATGGGATGCCAGGGATCAAACCCACTGGACTATCGCTCCAGCCCCAAACCTGGCTAAAGCATTTTATTCTCTGCTCACAATGCAGAGACTATGCTACCCACACCACCATGCTTCTCTCTTTCTGTATCCGTTTCTTCCTATTCTCCTACCTCTTTATTTTATTGCTCAGCTTATTATTCTGCCATATCATGTACCATTTTCTTCATTTCTGTAATTTTGACTAGAACTTTTTTCATTTCAACTCATGCTTTCTTGTGCTTTGTTGACTCGCTGTGCCATCATTTCTTTTAACTCATTAAGCATTCTCATTATAGTGTCACTAAAGACACTGTCTGAGGAGTTACTGGTGTTGTTTATATCTTTGGTGATGTTTTCTCTCAATGAACCTGGTGGGCTTCTGCATGCTTTACCCTTTGGTCTTTTAGTGTTCTTGCTGTGCTGGGCGAATCTTTATAGTTAGTTCCCTGGAGAATGTTGCAGAATTAGGATGGAGATTGCTCTCCGTCTCTGTTTCTGAGCAGACTTCACTGCCTCCCATTCCAGAATAGGCCTAGTAATGTCATCTGGAGTCAAGCTGACCTGGGTTGGTGGAGCAACAAGCAGGAGGTCTGCAATGGGACATTTTAGATTAATGAAAGAGGGCCAGGGATGTAGCTCTGAGGTAGAAGCGCTTGCTTTGCATGTGTGAAGTCCTGGTTTTAATCTCTGGCACTGTAAAACACACAAAGTCTAGAAATAGGTTAATGCAAGAAAAGAACTTAGATACAACTATGCTAAGTAAAAATTGGCCCCCCAAAATAGCGCATCAACTAGATGAGATTTGCCTCATGTCCTGAAGTCAGACACAACATACAGCAATACACCATTTACACAGCAATTCTCGAGATCTTTTGATTCATAAGATTTTCAAGAAAAATGATAAATGGCAGTAAATTGATGAGAGAGGCAGATGCTCCCAGTTGGGGGGTGCTTGGCCATGGGGTTTTGTCTCAGAACCTTATCTGTAATCCATGTGTAGTTGAGAATCTCCAAATTAAAATAGTTAACTCGAAAAAATGTAAAATCATTATTTTAACAAGTGTTAGCAAGTCAATCAATAAAATACAATTTATGTGCTTGAAATTTTGTGGATGTTTTATTTATTTTTATTAAAAATTTTGATTTAATATTTCATTATCCAACACAAATCCCACCACCAGTGTGTTCCGACCACCTAAGACACTCCTTTCCCCGCCTCCCCATCCCCATGCCTGCTCACTGAGGAGCACCAATTATATTGACCATTGCAGCCTATATATGGCAATGATATTGATAAAGTCATGACTTATTTTTCTGGTTTGTTATGGGCTAATCTGGTCTACTTCTGTTCTTGCATTGACTATCAATGTTTTATTTTTAATGTGATGGCAAATATTTAAAAGCATCAACAATGTATTTGATATATTGTTCATTCTTTATAAACACATAAACTATATATTTATGTTACATATATAAATATATGTATAGTTAATGCTTTTAATATGCTTTTGATATAGATATATATAAAAGATATATATATAAAAGATATATATAAAAGATATATATAAAAGATGCTTTTGATATAGATATATATGAAACAAAAATTTGGGGGACACTCATGGCTCTGCACTAAGGGGTCACTCCTGAGGGGGCTTGGGGACCATATTGGATGCCGGGGGTTGGACACAGGTTGGGCACATGCAAAGCAAGAATTCTACCTGCTGTGCTGTCTCTCAAGTCCAAACAAAATTATTTGCTTTTGGGTCAGAGAAATAGTATGGTGGGTAGGGTGCTTGCCTTGCACTGAACCAACCTGAGTTTCATCTCCAGCACCCCATTATGTCCCCCAAACCCTCCCCTGAGTGCTGATGAAAATCATTCCTCTTCCCCCTGTTTATTTCCTTTAGAAAAATGAAACAAGTTGCTTCTTGCCCCAACTCTAATTTGGCAGAAGATGTGTGTGTTGTGTTTGGTCTAAATCTTGAAGAATAAGAAACAGGAGAGCGGTGGCATATTTAATAGTAGAATGCAAAGAACCCACAAAGGTGAGAGGGTGCAGTCTTCATACCAGTTATGCAGTGATGTGGTCTGGGGATTGATGTGTGGTACTAGGTGAGAGTGCTGGTTCTGGAAGAACATGTTTCATGCCAGGAAATTAGATTCGACCTTTAATAAGCAGCTATGAAAGAGGTTTTTTAAAATTAATTTATTGAATCATTAGGGATTACAAAGTTATTCATGATTGAGTTTCAGGGGTACAATGTTTTAACACCAATCCCTTCACCAGTGTCCCCATTCTCCCTCCTGCCTCCCGCCTACAGAGAGTTTTAGGTAAAGTTCTTATTGAGAGCCAAACACCCACAAAAGTACTGGCTTGTTGTTGGAAGCCACACATCTTCTTGATGACCACACCCCTTCTATGAGGTCACATTCCTTCTGTGGTTGTGGAGGGGCCTTAAGAAAAAAAAAAAATAGT
>JAJIBD010033392.1:0-2500 GCA_021461705.1 Cryptotis parvus | reverse complement strand
CAAGATAGAGAGGAGGAAGGGGTGGCCCCAGCTCCATCTGATGAATGCCTAGTGACTTCCACTTCTGGGAGCTTCCTACCTGGGCTCGAACTTGGCTACTCTGTTAATCTGGTCTTGAGATTGGTATCTTTCCTGGGTGGGTTCTGATGTGCTGCAGCATCCGGACAGCAAAAATGGTGGCTATTGTGGTGGGTGAGTCTCATCTGGCTGCTTCCGGGCCGCCCCAGAGGTGATGGGCCCATTCCCAAAACCCATCTGTCCTCCTGGGAGCCTCATGTTCAGTTGGTCTAGGGAGAGCTGAATGCCAGCTCTCCCCGTTGTGTCTGAGGCTCTGCATGCTATGGCTGGTCACCCTGGGGCTGTTCCTGGGCCGAAAATACCTATTTTAATAATTTAATAATACTTTTTTTCTTTACATAGAAAACTCTTTTCCGTAGATATGGTTTTAACTAGCATCTAAAATATGCCGCATTAGACTCAGTGACATCGCCAACCAGGCTTTTCAGGGAGCTGAAGCTGGGACTGCCTCCCCCACTCCAGCCCCCTCCTCAAAGGCTGGTGGCCCTGTCCAGAACTGCTGCTAAGGCTCTCGCCAGACACCAGGTACTCAGGCGCAGGGCGGAGTTCCTACCTGCCCACCTGTGTTAGGCTGATGGGGCATTTCTGGAAGGGGGGCAGGTTTGCCCCCCCACAGACTCTCAGAGGCCAGAAAACTGGCGCAACACAACCACAGTCATCCTCAAGGTCCAGTCTGCACAGCTGGACACAGTCTGGTCCAAGAGTGAGGCCGAATTCAAGCCCAGGTATGCAAGACTCGGTGGCCACACCAATCAGGCTCCTCAGGGAGCTGAAGATAGGACTGCCCCCCACTTGGGCCCCTCCACAAAGGCCTGGCGGCCCTGCCAGAACTGCTGCAGCCACACCTGCAACACCTCAAGAGGCAGGAGGAAAACATTAAAATAAATTAAAAAAAGAGAAAGGATAAACAGGATTACATTCGACATAGCAAAAGAAACTTGAAAAGCAATATACAAAATGGGAGAAAGTATCTGTAAATAATTATCTCCAATGTAAAAATTGCTCTCAATTCATCCCTCTAAAATTTTTTATTAAGAAAGGGGGCAGAGGAACTGAAGAACAAATTTTCCCACCGATGGTACAGATATAGTCAACAAAAACATGAAAAGGTGCTTAACATCACGAATCATCAGGGAAGTACAAACCAAAACCATAATTAGATATAACTACATCACAAAAGAGACAAGAGATTTATGAGCATGTGGAAAGAAGAGGACTCCAGTACTGTGATCAGAATGAAAGCTTGGCATGCTCCATATTGCACAAGAATAGAGAAGCTTCTCCGCAAAGAAATGACACTGCCTCATGTTCCCTCATATTCCTCATGAGGAATACAGTCCTCACTTTGGGGAATATATTCAAGGGAAGAAGAAATAGAATTGGAAACATCCAGTGTTTATTGCAGCTTTATTTATAAGAACCAAGATATAGAAATACCTGGCTCTCAATGGACGAAAGGTGACGATGGGGAATATCATTTCACTTGCAGTAACATGGATGAACATTGAGGGCATTATACAAGTGAAGTCAATCAGACAGAACAACAAATAGTATATAATATTATTTGCATGTAAAATCTGAAAGAGGGCCAGAGTGATTGTGTGGCCCCTCTAGGGAGATAGGGAGGTCAGGGTTAGGGTTAGGGTTAGCCTTGCTTGCAGCCAGTTCTGGTTTGATCCTAAACACTACATATGATCCATTGAACAGATCCAAGATGCCTCGAGCAAGTCAGGAGTGGCCCACAGACTATATATACTTGACTCTTGGGGCCAGAGTGATAATACAGCAGGGAAGTATTGTTTGCTTTGCATTTGGCTGACCTGGGTTCAATCCCCAGTATCTCATATGGTCCCCCGCACATCGCCAAAAAGTAATTACTACATTTAGAGCCAGCAGCATGGCTGGCTGTGACCCCAAAAAAAAAAAAAATACAATATATAGGATCTTTTAAAGATATATATATATATTTTAAGGATATATATACAGACAGACAGACTAAATATATCTATGTCTATCTATCTATCTATCTATCTATCTATCTATCTATCTATCTATCTATCTATCTATCTATCTATCTATCTATCTATCTATCTATCTATCTATCTATCTATCTATCTATCTATCTATCTATCTATCTATCTATCTATCTATCTATATTTCACTGTATCACTGTCTTCCGATCATCATCGATTTGCTCGAGCGGGCCCCAGTAATATCTCCATATGTCCTGTCTCATGCTAGTAGAGCCCAAGGGCATCTGCTTGCTCCAGGAATATAAAGAGCCTCAATCCATTCCGGAATGAGGTCTATAATTGTTACTGGTATTTGGCATATCAAATACAACACGGGTAGCTTGCCAGGCTCTGCCGTGCAGGTAGCATACTCTTGTAGGCATCTCTAAGTCCAGCATTTATTGATGAAC
>JAJIBD010033391.1:0-119985 GCA_021461705.1 Cryptotis parvus | reverse complement strand
ATTTGCTGCCTCCATGTCTAAGAAACCTTTAATTACAGAGGGTCTAGTTGGATAATCCAGTGTAATCCTCCCATGTTAAGGGTTTCTGATTATTAACTTTAATTCTGCCTCTTTTTTGCCAGATACCATCTACACGAGAGTAGCACCAGGGAACAAAGGTCACTTGGGCAAAAAAAATCCTGGTGTGGAAGGCAGAGACAGCACAGAGAAGTACAGAGGACAGAGACAGTATGGCTGAAAGCATTTGCCTAGAATTTGGCTGACCCTGGTTTGATCCCCAGCATTGCATACTATCCCCTGTGCACTGTCAAGAGTGATCCTGAGCACTATCAGAGTAAGATCTGAGTACATCTGGGTGCAGCTGAATCCCTCCCTCTCCCACCCCTCCAATCCTGGGAGCCTGGGGTCCATTGCTGGTGACACTTGGTGGCTCAATGCTAACTAAGAGTTAAAGCCCAAGAGGTGAGGCCCCCAGGGTTATATTCTGAGATGACTGGGAGGTTCTATGGTGCCAAGAATCAAATCTGAGTCACACTCACACCTTACCTGTGGCCAAAACTATCCCTCTGGCCCCTCCAAAGGCATTTTTTTTCTGCAAAGGTGTATTGTAAATATACCAGGGATCTACTCTAGAGAAACAAAACTATGTTCATACAAAAATCTACAGTTTTGTGGTATTAGTACATATCCCATTACCTCGCCCTTCTTCCCTTTCTCCTTAAGTGTCAGGTATGCTCCTGTTTTCTCTCCTGAGTGAGAGAAAACTCTATTTTGTTAATAGTTATTCTCTTCTTTAGTGGATTCTAATATCCAAACACCACCACTGTTGAGGAAGGTTGAAGACAGCATTTTCTTTCTTTTCTTTTCTTTTTTTTTTTCTTTTTGGGTCACACCCAGCAATACTCAGGGGTTACTCCTGGCTCAGCACTCAGGAATTACTCCTTGCAGTGCTTGAGGAGCCATATGGAACTCCAGGGTTCAAACCCAGTTCGGCCGTGTGCAAGGCAAACACCCTACCCACTATACTATTGCTCTGGCCCCAAAGATTGCACTTTTGGTGCACTGGTGATTCGGAAAAAATAAGATTTTTGTATTGTGGAATAAGGGCATAGGATCAGAGTATGGGGTGCTAGAAGAAAATTTTAGTAGGTACCAGCCGGTCTATTTTGGAGCATGTAAGCAGCCACTTTATACTTTATAAGGCTGGTGCTCTTGGAGATTTGAATCTTATAGTCAGATCTTTTGTTAGAGTCAGCACTTATATTCAGCTCAGAAGAGAGTCCCCTGCTCAGGTCACTGGATACAACTTTGCATAAGAATGGAATGTGGCTGCCCAAAAGAACTACTGCCCTCTCAGAATGCATTGATCACACAGTATGATTGTGTGGATGAAGAATGGACTCCTTTCATATTCTCCCCTGCTGAACCTGATCTCAGCTCAGAGGTCCACACTTAAGGAGAGGGTTTGATAGCAGATCTGATGACAGATGCTGATCAATATGGGAAAGGAAGCCATTTCAAACCATGCAGAATGAAGAATGATTCGGCAAGGGAGTCAGCTTACCCCTGAGGGGTGGTAAGAGAAGACAACTTAAAACAACTGGGGGGGCCATGCAAAGGGAAATTAGACATCCACTCAATGTGGATTAGAGGAGAGAAATATTAACATACAACAGCTAGTCTTGGATCTGGACGTTGAGACTATCAGAGAGCAAATCACTTACACCCTAAGACCTAGAGTTTTTCATCTGGCATATAATAAAGGTGATGTTAAGACACTACCCAGTGTATGTGGAAAGAATGACTTGAGATACTTCTGAATTCACCACAGAGAAAGCAGCAGAAACTTATTACAGATAAGTAATAAGTGTCATCAATGGGAAAGTTTTATTTAATACTTGGCCACTAGCTCATACCTTCTACAGAAGGCACTGAGAGGGTTGTCTCAGTGAAGGAGTAATCAAAATACTCCTTCATGTGTACATTGTCTCTGAATTCCCACTGCCTACTCAGAACCTATCTTTATAAAGCCCACCAATCTTTAACGCTCCTGTGCAAATAATTTACCCTTCTGACTGCAATCTAAAATTTTTAAATGTCGTTTCAAATTTCAAAACCAAATCCTGGTTTTAAAACACAAGCTCCTTGGGGAATTTTGAGAATAACTTTTACATAATAGATTGCTTGTTCTTCTGGACTCCTTGTCCCTCCTATACATCCTAAAAAAACACATCTCCAATGATGTCACTCTGGTATTTCCTTTTTATGCAACATATTTATTCCCCAATTGCACATGCCTGTTGCTTCCCATCATGAACATGTATGTTTACTGAAACACTATTAGAATATGCATAAGCCGTTACACTACTCTACCTCTGCCGGGCAAAACCAGAACCCTACTCCCTTTTCCTGAAGCTTTTTTTTGTTGTTGTTGTTTTAAATTTATTTTATTGAGTCACCAGTTAGAAGGCTGTTCATGACTGGATTTCAGTCACACACTGTTCCAGCACCCATACCTCTACCAGTGCATGTTTCCTACCACCAATGTGTCCCTTCATCCTTCTGCCATCCACAGCCTGTCTCTATGACAGGCACTTTCCCTTCTTTCTCTCTCTCCCCCTCTCTCCCGCTGGACATTACGGTTTATGATACAGATACTGAGAGGTTATCATGTTTATTCCTTTACCTAGTCTGTACAGCTCTTATACAGTGATTATTTACCAGCATCTTTGTCATAGTGGTCATTTACCGCTGTCTTTGTAGTTGCCCCTTCCCTATCCCATCTGCATTTCCCCAAGAGATTGAAGCACGTTTCTAAGCATAGACCAAACTTCCTGATCCTTGTTTCTACTGTCCTAAGATACTGGTCTCATGTATGTTTTTCACACACCATAAATGAGTACTAACATTCTGTTTCTGTCCCTACCCATCTGATTCATTTCACTCAGCATAACACTCCTCAGGTCCATCCATTTATAAGGAAATTTCATGACTTCACCTTTATTAACAGCAGCGTAGTATTCCATTGTGCAGATGTACCATAGTTTCTTTTAACCAGTGTCTGCTGAAACTGATCTTTAGGTAGTGCTGGAGATATCCTTCCTGAATTGTCATTTTTCATTGTCAATAATGTCCCCCTTTTTGTCCTTAATTTTTTATTATACCACCGTGAGATATACAATTACAAGAACGTTCATAATTGGGTCTGTCATACAGTGCTCCAGCACCGGTCCCTCCACCAGTGCCCCATTCCCACTACCAATGTCCAACCCAACCCCAGCCTGCTCCTACAGCAGGCACCTTTTCTTTCTCTTTCTCTCTGTCTCTATATTTCTCTCTTCTCTTACACTTTGTGGCTTTCCCCTACAGATATTAACGGTTTATGATATCTCTATGTGCATATGCAATAGTGAGTTCTAGTGTGCCATCATAATTCCCCATTCCACATGAACCTCCCCAGTTTGTTGCAACTAGAATTACAGTGTATAAAAGTGAAAGATCCTAGGAAGGGTCTAGTCTTAACTTCCATTATTGTCTAAATCTGTTGTGTAGCCACAGAGTGGCCACGCACCAGTGCAGCTGTGGGTCTGGTATGTCTCTCCTCCGTGTTGCTGGTGCGGAGGCTGCAAGCGCACAGCCATGCCCGCCAACATAGACGTGAGGAATGGGAGGAGCCCAAATCCCCACTCCAAGTCCAGCCAGTGTGGCCACCCACACGTCTGCAAACCCTAGGAGCTATGCTGGACTCAGCCAGGGGCTGAGCCATTTACTGCCCTCCAAACTCCATGGGCTGCTCCACTGCCCACACTTCCTGCAGCCCTGCGGCCACGCCCACCTTCCACAGCCTCTGCCAAGGCCATTCACTGATCTAGAAAACAGATCCTGAAGTCTCTGGACACCTTCTATCTCAATACTGACATCCAAGCAGGAGCACACCACATTAGACAGGAAAGTAACACAAAAACCAACTGAACCCAGCAAACAAAAACAATAAACACAGGGTTCAACTAGCAACAAACAGCTTAATAAATTCTTAGACAAGGATTTAACAACCCCATGATAAATATAACATTTTTCACATAAATTGATAATTTTTTTTTTGCTTTTTTGGGTCACACCCAGCTATGCTCAGGGATTACTCCTGGCTCTTTGCTCAGAAATTACTCCTGGCAGTGCTTGGGGGACCATATGGGATGCCGGATATTGAACCCAAATCGGCTGATGTGCTATTGCTCCGGTCCCTGAATTTTTTTCCCTTAAATAATGATTTATTTTAAACACCATGATTTACAAAGTACAAAGTTTTTCACAAAACAGTTGTTAGAAAGATTCATCGTTTAGCATCAACACCATACCAGTGTGCCCCCACACCACCAGAGACCTTCACTTCCCACCCACCCTCAACCCCCTCCCAGTGCCTGCTCATTTAGCTCACATCAATTACGTTGATCACTACAACTAATAAAATGGAATGGTAATGATAAAGTTATGGCTTTTTTTCCTGGGTTTTTGTATGGGAGTCTGGCCAATTTCTATTCTTGGATTCATTTTCTGGGTTTCCAGAACACAGTGGTTATCTACTGACAATCCCAAACACACCACCACTACTACAGCTACAGACAACAGTTATTTCACATATATCTCAACGTCTATTTGAGTTTTTCCTATTAATATACTGAATAGTCTATTCTATATTGCTTGTTGAAGCTACTTCTTAAATACAGTTGATGAATATGGTGTTAGACAAAAGTCAAAGGAGATCCTTAAATCTCCATTGTGCCATTTGAGCTCACTGTATAGGAAATTACCGAGATGGTCCCCAGATCACACATCATGCCCACACACTTCGTTTCTATAAAATGTGATGGGATACCTGTTAGATGAATATGCCAGGTTTTGAGATATCACGTGGGTGCTTTGTGCAAGCACGCCATGGGGGGGGGAGGAGGGGACTCTGGTGAGTTGTGGAGTCCGGACCTTGAAACTGGCTGCGGTTGTAATGCATGAGGTTTTCCAGCCTCTGAGAGTCTGTCTTGGGGGAAGGCAAGGAGCATAATCTGCCCCCTTCCAGGATACCTCATTAGACTAGCACAAGCTGAGCAGGCAGCAGCTCGGCCCTGTCCCTCTGTCTAAACTGATTTTTATACTTATTGATTTTATCACCTGCTCCTCAAGGATTTGCAGGTGTGGCTGCAGTGCCTGACTGCATGGATAGGTGGCAGACAGGAGACAGGCTTGTCTACACCCAGGGCTGTCCCATGGGCCCTGGTTGGTTGATGGTCTGACAGAGAAAAAAAACTGGACCCCTGGGATGAACCCAGAGCCATAGCAGAGCCTGGCAAGCTACCCGTGGGGTATTTGATATGCCAAAAAACAGTAACAATAATGGACCTCATTCCCAACGAATGGACACTTTACTGGCGCCCGCTCAATCAAATCGATGATCAATGGGAAGACAAGTGATAAAAGTGATTTTACTATTGGAGCTTCATTACTTAATCCATTTTAGTTCTATAATTATAACAACACCTGTAGCTTTTTCTTCATTAAAAAATTCAACATCAGTGCCTGGGTGGGCGCATGGCGAAAGCGGCAGGCCTGGACAGGTCCCAGAGATACTGCAACCACACATTAGGGAAAGAAATCAAAACTATAAAATCCAGAATTCCAAACTGCAGAAGAGATAACCTTCCTGGGGACGTGGCTGACTGGCAAACTGTGACTAAAGCAGCCACAAATTAATATTCCCTCCATAATGCATTAAACCAATATCTTGGACTACTTTACCAATGGCTCTCAATGGCAGCCTAACTACTCAATCCACATTGATAATACAATGTAACTCTAAAGCACACAAAACTTACAGTGAACACAAGAATGTTCACTAGAACCAACCGGAAACCTACAAAAAGCAGGAAATGCAATACCAAGAGGAAGGTAAAATCCTCAAAGAGGGAAGAGGAGAACACCATCTGCTGAAACTCTCCAGAAGTTCTTCCTCACCATCTTATCTGACAGTGAGAAAGAAACAGTGACCCAGAAGGATCCACCCCCAGACTACCACAGCAGAGCCCCACCTCAAAGAGCAGATGAAGCAAACAACCCTGAAGACTCAAAAAAGGATACACACATACATAATCTCTCTGACAAAGAATTCAGAGAATAAATGGTGAGATTTTTTAATGAGCTCAATGACAAAGTGGAATGACTATCCAATAAAATACAGGAGGACATAAATGAAGCAGTGAAAACGGCAGTCAATAAATTACGGGAGGAAATGAAAACAAAAAGAAAACACTACAAACAGAAATATCAATTAAAAAAACTCAGTAGCTGAAATGAAAATCGCAATGGGGGCTCTCAACAGCAGGATGACAGCAGTAGAACCAGAATCAGTGAGAATGAGGGATGAGCTTGAGAAAGCACTCAGGGAAATCCAACACATGAAAAAAGACCGAAAAAATGGACCAGCATCAGACTACAGAACATAAGGATGATACAGGAGAAACAACATAAGTAAGAATCATCAGAATCCCAGAGGAACAGGAAGGCTACCCTAAGGAAACAGGTACAGTTAAAAAAAATCCTTGCAGAAAAGTTCCCAGAGGATACCAGCAAGATCTTGTGGGATACAGTGAAAGCAGTGTTAAAAGGAAAGTTCATAGCTCTGCAAGCATTTCAGAAAAGAAGGGCCATCATAAACAGTCTGACTTCACAGCTTAAGATCTTAGAAAGTGATCAGCAAAAGGAGCCCAACCTAGGCAGAAAGAAAGAAATAATAAAACTTAGAGGGGCAATCAATGTTTTTTGGAATCCCAAAAAATAATCCAAAAGATCAACAAAACCAAGAGCCGGTCCTTTGAAAAAATAAACAAGATCAACAAACCACTTGCAAGACTCGCAAGGAAAGGGAAAGAGGGAACCCAAATAAAAAAGTATCAGAAATGAAAAGTGAGGCATAACAACAGAAAACACAGAAATTCAAAAGATCATCCAAAATTACTTTGAGAATCTGTATGCCATGAAACAAGAGAACCTAGAAGAAATGGACAAATTCCTGAATTCCTGCTTAGCCTCCCAAGGCTTCAACAAGAAGATTTGGAATACCTGAACAAACCTATCACCATCAAGGAGATGGAATCAGTAATCAAAATCTGCCCAAACACAAAAGCCCAGGTTCAGACGGGTTCACCAGTGAATTCTCGAAAACCTTTAAAGAGGACCTACTCCCAGTCCTTTTCAAGCTCTTCCAGGGAATTGAAGAATCAGAAACACTCCCAAATAACTTCTACGAGGCTGATACCCAAACCAGACAGACATCACAAAAAAAGGAAACCACAGAAAAATCTCCCTAATGAACACAGATGCAGAGATCTTCAATAAGATACTAGCAAATAGAATCCAAAGAGTCAACAAAAAGATTATACACCATGATCAAATTAGGATTCATCCCTGGAATGCAAGGCTGGTTAGACATCCACAAGTCAATCAGCATAATACATCCCTATCAATAAGAGGAAAAATAAAAACCATATGATCATATCAATAGATGCAGAGAAAGCATTTGACAAGATCCAACATCCGTTCATGATGAAAACTCTGTAAAATGGGAATTGAAGGAATCTTCCTCAATATAGTCAAAGCCCACAGCGACCATCTTTCTCAATGGGGAAAATCTGGAAGCCTTCCCCTAAGATCAGGGACAAGACAAGGCTGTCCACTCTCACCACTTCTAGTCAATATAGTACTGGAAGGACTTGCCATAGAAATTAGGGAAGGAAAAGGACATTACGTGTATCTGAATAGGCAAGGAAGAAGTCAAGTTGTCACTCTTTGCAGATGATGTGATATTATACCTAGAGAACCTTAAACTCTCTACCAAAAGCTCCTAGAAACAATAGATTCCTATAGTGAAGTGTCAGGATACAAAATCAATATTGGAAAGTCAATGGCTTCCCTATATGCAAATAATGAAAGAGAAGAAGGGATATTAAAGATATCCCATTCACAACTGCTTCAAAGAAAATCAAATAGCTAGGAATCAGCTTAACTAAGAATGTAAAGGATATGTACAAAAAAAAACTACAAAACGTTACTTCAACAGATAAAATAGAACCTGAGGAAATGGAGACACATTCCCTGCTCATGATTGGAAGAATTAACATTATCAAAATGGTAATGCTCCCTAGAGTTTTATACAGATTCAATGCAGACCCTATAAGGATACTCAAGACATTCTTCAAAAAATTGACCAAACACTTCTGAAATCTGTATGGAATAATAAACCACCACGAATGGCTAAAGCAATCCTTGGGGAAAAGATGATGGAAGGTATCACTTTCCCCAACTTCAAACTTTACTACAAAGCAGTCATAATTAAAATGGCATGGTATCGGTATATGTTGGGTATTAAGCAGCTAGTCTTAGGGCCTGGCTCTTTCCCACCATAAGGCCCTCCGGGCAGGACTCAGAAGTGAGCTCTGTTTCCAAGGAAATAAAACTTCCAAAAGCCCAAATGCTTACATCCACAAGAGAAAAACACCTGTTTACGGGACAGGATGTTCCTGGCCTTCTGAATACTTTTTTGCAATGGCTCAGGATGCTATTTGTGCTTTTTACCTCTCTACCCAGAAAATTTTGTATAAAAGGCCTAAGTTATGCTGAGTAAATGGTTATTGCTCTCCAGAACCCCCCCACTGCACTGGAGTCTTTCTTTCTTTCCTTCCTCAGCAGCGTCAAGGCTGAAGCTTCTCCCAAGTCCTTCCCTCTCCTTTATGTAGGAATGAAGTCAGGCAAGATCTAGGTCTCCCTCATTCATGCCAAGGGCTGCTGGCCAGGGCACAGACAAGTACAGAGACAGACCTGTAGACCTATGGAATATAACTGAATATCCTGAAACACACTCTCAAATATACGATCACTTAATCTTCAATAAAGGAGCAAAAAAATATTAAGTGGAGCAAGGAAAGCCTCTTCAACAAGTGGTACTGGTAAAACTGGGCAGCTGCATGTCAAAAAAAACTAGACCTCCTTCTAACGCCATGCACAAAAGTCAGATCAAAATGGATTAAAGGGAGCCGGAGAGATAGCCCAGCGGGTAGGGCATTTGCCTTGCACGCCCGGCTTATGCCGGCCTGGGTTCGATCCCCGGCATCCCACATAGTCCCCTGAGCACCGCCAGGAGTAATTCCTGAGTGCAGAGCCAGGAGTAACCCCTGAGCGTCGCCAGGTGTGACCCAAAAAGAAAAAAAAATAAAAAAAATGGATTAAAGATCTCAACATCAGACATGAATCTATAAGGTACATAGAAGAAAACAGGAAAATCGCTCTGTGACATCGGAGCTAAAGGCATCTTCAAAGACAAAACACCACTGACAAAAGCAAATGGAAGCAAAAATAAACAAATGGGATTATATAAAACTTAAAAAGCTTCTGCACCTCAAAAGAAACAGTGACCAAGATACAGATGCAGCCCACAGACTGGGAAAGAATATTCACCAGATGCCCATCTTATAAGGGGTTAATATCCATGATCTATCAGGCACTGCTAGAACTTTACAAGAACAGCCAACCCCATCAAAAATGGGGGAGAAGAAATGGACAGAAACTTCAAAAAAGAATTCAAATGGCCAAAGGCATATGAAAAAGTGCTCTTCATCATTAATCATCAGGGAGATGCAAATCAAAACAACAACAAGGTATCATCTCACACTACAGAGACTGGCACACATCCAAGAGCAAGAACAACCAGTGCTAGCGTGGATATAGGGATAAAGGAACTTTCATGCACTGTTGGTGGGAGTGCCAACTGGTCCAGCCCTTTTTGGGAAACAATATGGACATTCCTCCAAAAACTAGATATTAAGCTCCCACTTGACCCAGCAATACCACTCCTGGGAATATACCCTGGAGATCCAAAGACACACAGAAGAAGTACTATCTGTACTCCTCTGTTCATCACAGTTCTATTCACGATAGCCAGAATCTGGAAACAACCTGAATGCCCAAGAACAGAAAACTGGCTAAAGAAAGTATGGTACATCTACACAATGGAATATTATGAAGCTGTCAGAAAAGATGAAGTTATGAAATTTACCTGCAAATGGATGAACATGGAGATTATCATGCTGAGTGAAATTAGTCAGAAGGAAAAGGGCAGAATATAAGAATGACTGCATTCATTAATGGGATATAAATATTTACCAGTGTTCTAGTAATTGTGAGAAATGGGAATGCCAGACTAGAACTCAGCATACACAAAGAGATTTACATGATAAACCCTAAATGTCTGTAGGGCAAGCCACAATGTATAAGAGGAGAGAGAGAGAGAGAGACAGACAGGGGGAGGAAAAATTGCAGGCTGGGGCAAGTGGGAATGTGGGAACACTGGTGGTGGGAATGGGGCACTGGTGTAGGGACAGGTGCTGAAACACTCTTTGACTGAGACCCAATTATGAACATCTTTGTAATTGTATATCTCACTGTGGTATAATAAAAATCAAATTCAGTATCATCAAAAAAGAAAGGTTTTCCTCCAAATAAATCCCATACTTGTACTCTCTCCACTACATTCTGTTTTCTATCTTCACTGATTTGCTATGTTTTACGTTTCATAAAAAAAAAACTGATAGCATTTTTTCCTTTTTTTGTAGCGGCTCTGTCACTGGGCATATTTATTTTCAATATGGATATGTCAGTGACTCATTCTTTTGATGCTAAGAAATATTTTATTGTATGGCTCTGTCATAACTGGTTATTCCTTCACATGCTGAGGTTCACGAAAGTCTGTGTAGGTATATACTTTTGTTTCTTTTTGACAAAGGCATAGGAGAAAAAGTATTAGGTTATACTGTAACTTTTTCTTTTGTCACTTGTCACTTGTCTTCCGTTGTTCATTGATTTGCTCGAGTGGGTGCCAGTAATGTCTCCATTTGTTGGGAATGAGGTTCATTACTGTTACTATTTTTGGCATATCGAATACACCACAGGTAGCTTGCCAGGCTTTGCCTTAGCTCTGGGTTCATCCCAGGGGACCCAGTATTTTCTATGTCCGGCCATCAACCATCCAGGGCCCGTGGGGCAGAGCCCTGGGTGTAGACAAGTCTGTCTCCTGTCTGCCACCTGCTGATGCAGGCGAGCACGGCAGCCACACCTGCAACACATTGAGGGGCAGGACTGTAACTTTACTTTCTACAATAAGTTGACTGTGCCTTGGTTGAAAATCAGCACGTTTTGTGCAAAAAAAAAAGCATTTGCGTGTATTTCTAGATTTGACAGAATTTACAAGTCAATGTATTTCTTTTTTTTTTTTTTTTTTTTTTCCTGTTTTTTTTTTTTTTTAATTTTATTATTTTCCCCCAAATATCATTACACCATTTTAGACATACAATTGAAAGATGCTCATGTAGAGTTTTGGATCCACAGTGTTCCAACACCCATCCCTCCACCCAAACCCATCTACCATCACCAATGTCCCCACCTCCCTCCCCTCCCGCACCCTAACCACCCGGCAGATTCTGTATGTCATTTCCTTCGTCTCTATATCTCCTTCCCGACAAACTTTCCTGCTCTTCGTGGAATACAGTGCATTAAATGACATTACTGTTTCACTATTTTGAGTGGACCATGCCTGGCCGCTTGGCGGCGCGGATCTGGGCTCGAACTGGTCTTGCTCAGTTGATCTGGTCGTGGGGTCAGTTCCTCAGCGTCCGGACAGCGAAGATGGTGGCTAGTGTGATGGGCGAGGTTTCATCTGGCTGCTTCCGGGACCCCCAGAGGCGTGGGCCAACACCCAAAACCCATCTGCCCTCCTCGGGATCCCATCGTCAGCTGGGCTCGGCGCGAGCCGGGCTCCAGTCTCCCCAGCCGCTTGCGAAGCTCTGCATACTGGTTCCCGGGCAGTTCCTGGGCGGGTCCACCAGGCTCGGCAAAATGGAGGAGGGGGAGTGGCTTAACCCTGACTCCATCTGGCGAATTCCCAGTGATTCCCGCTTCTGGGAGCCGCCTACCTGGGCTCGAACTGGTCTTGCTCAGTTGATCTGTTCGTGGGTCAGTTTCTCAGCGTCCGGACAGCGAAGATGGTGGCTAGTGTGATGGGCGAGTTTCATCTGGCTGCTTCCGGGCCCCCCAGAGGCGATGGGCCAACACCCAAAACCCATCTGCCCTCCTCGGGATCCCATCGTCAGCTGGGCTCGGCGCGACGCCGGGCTCCAGTCTCCCCAGCCGCTTGCGGCTCTGCATGTCAATGTATTTCTTGACTCTGCTCCATTGATCTACATGTCTATTCTTTTGCCAACACTGTATTGTTTTGATTGCTACAGTTTTATAGCAAGTTTTGAAATCAGGCAGTGGTTCTTCTCTTTGTACATTGTTTTCCATATTCTGCTCACATTTGCCCTTCCATATAAAATCTGAAATCAGACTTGGTATTAACTAAAAATTAGGATTTTAAAATTTGATTCTGCTTGAACATTTTAACTATATTGTCTTCTAATCTGAGAAACTGTATCATTCCATTTATTTGGGTCTGGGGGCTGCTTTTTAGTTTTTAAATAATAGTACCGATATTACTGTTTCATACTTGCAGTGGCACGTCATGCCCACTACATGATTCGTAGAGATCCCTTACCTCAAGGTCCCTCCCTCTCCGTATATTCAGATGACAGTTGGGGGACTTTCTAATGCCTTGTTTTGTTTCTATGTACTCTGCATATAAATGAGGTCATCTGGCATTTGCCTTTTTCCTTCTGACTCACCTTACTTGTAATAATTCCATCCAAGTTTCAGCAAGCTGCAGATTCTCATATTTCTCACAGTTTAGTGGGGGGTGGGTGTTGGTGTATGTAGGTGTGTTTGATATGAAATCCTATTGTTGGGCATTTGGGTTGTTTCCAGACTATGGCTATTGAGGCATGCATATATCCTTTGGATTAAAGTTTTTGTGTTCTTGGGATAGATGCCCAGGAGAGAAATGGCTGAGTTGAATGAAAGTTCTTTATGTTCTTAAATTCTGAAAATTCTTATTAGACTAGCCTATAGAAATTGAGGCACCTTGGCTGTTATCCTTCCTAGGCTAATTTTTTATACTTATCCCCTTACAATCAGAGTCTCCATATTCTGGTTCACCTTCGGATCCATGCTATGGTCCCACAGTTCCTGAGATGCTCAGGGCTTCTGTGACCGCCCACAACAGGGGATCCCAATATAGATTCTGTCCACTTGCATTGCCCTAAAATTCTTCCCTATCAGGGAGGGAATCGGGGACAGTGGTGGTAAGAAATGGGCACTGGTGGAGGGATGGGTGCTGAAATCACTGTATGGCGAAACCCAAACATGAACATTTTTATAATTGTTTAAAAAAATAAATTTTAAAAAATGAAAAAAAAATAAAATTCTTCCCTATCATGTTGAAGAGAAGTGGAATGTGCCCAGAAATCTGAGGTCTCCCAAGACAAAGAAATGTCTGACCCCAAGAACTGATGCCCATGGAGTCAGGACCACACCCAGTTTAGACCAGTATTGATAGCGGGTCCCTGGGTAAGGCAAGGGACACTCAGTTTTCTGTCCTGTCTGTGGTACTGATGTCTGACTGCAGACTGGGAAGGACAAAGGAATGGGGGCTGCATGGGATGGGGTACCTCTAGAACTTCCCCTGCTGGCTCACGACAATGAAATCACAGCAGCAGGTCTCTCAGCTAGGCGGGATGCTGTTATGGTAAAGGACGTGTTCAGTGCCACCCAATTATACTAGTGGGCTCTTTCTGCTCAGCCCTGTTTTCCGCTTCCCACCGTTACCCTGAGTTTTGTATCATCCCAGGTTCATCTGGGATGCATGTTACCACAAGCCTGAGCCATCTGCATGGTTCCATTAGCTGATCCCAGACAAAGCAAGCTTTGGGACACATGTGAGGTAGTCAAGGGGCTTCCTCATGGCACATTTTCCCACAGGATAAAGACTGTAAAGGACCCCAGGGATCGCAAAGGTGAAATGAAGTGTGTTGGGAATTCCCTGGTTGGGCTATGCCAAGCTATTAGACTGCAATTGTTTCACTGGCACCTCTGAAGCTTCTTGGCAATAGGCCCAGTAGTTCTGTAGGAGTACCATTTGCTCTAAGTGTCAAGAAGCCTTGTCTCCCTAAGTGAGCCCTTTCCTCTCCTTTGTCCTGGGCTCTAAGCAGGGCTCTGATCTCAACACAGGCCACAGTTGCCAGAATGTGCCTCTCCACATTTCTGCCAATCCCTCTCTCCTCATGGGCACATAGCAGCACACTCAGGAAGGGACTGTGGAGCCCAGGATTAGAGAAGAGCAGCCAGCTCCTGCCTGGGCGCCAGGCGCAAACAGGCCACACTACTGCATGCCTGGGACCCTCCCCTCGTACCTGGAAGTGGGTCAGTTTCCACAGCCAGCTCTGGGAGGCCTGACTACCCCATTCCACACTCTTGAGGGTCTGGGTGATGAAATCACGCCAAGGTGGCAGTGGGCCCTTTTTGGGGCCCTTGAGTTCCATGGGGTGACTAACACTCCTCATTCTCAGGCCTAACTCCCCAAAGCAGCTGCCAATGAGGGCTCCTATCTCCCATGCCCCCAGCTGACATACTCAGTCTCCCATGGAAGCACAAGTGTGACCCGGCAACGTCCCTCGTCAGCCCTGAATCAGATCTGGTTCAGCTCTAAGCGGTGCATGGACAGTCTTTACTTGGCAAGGTCTGATTCTGGGGTGGGGAAGGGCACCTGGTTTTGAGGGAGGGATCCAGCACAATGTGCTGGGTTCTGTAAGAGAGCAACACACACACACACACACACACACACACACTCACAGACTCACACACACTCATGCACACATTCACGCACATTTAACATATTCACATATGCATTAACTCATACATACACACACGTACATTCACACATGTATACACTCACACAGTCACACAAACACATTGACATATGCATGTACTCATACATGCACACAATATATTCACACATACATGTGTGAATACACATTTATTCGGCACACACATGCTTACACATTCACACAATCACACATTCACAAATGCATGTACTCATCCATGCACACATTCACACATGCACCATATACATTCACATACGCACACACCTATACACACATTTACACTGATACACTCATACCCACTCACATGGGCACATACCTGCACATTCTCATATGGACATAGTCATACAGTCACTAATACAGTCACACAGATACACACACAAACATTCCATTCTCACACACACACTCACCTCTTAGCCAGAAATACCCTAGGGTTTCCTCACAATGCCTGCTGGGACCCCCGACAACATGGGTACCGAGGCATGGAGGAGCCTCACCATATTCTCATGGCACTTTTCTGAGCTCACTTTATGCCCAATCTCTCCCGATGGCCCAAGGGCTCTGGCTTCCCTCCAACAACCCACGGAAACAAACCATCCCCAAACCCAGCTCACTGCTCAAGTACACACAAGTCCTTCCTAAGTTCATCTCAGAGAGCTGCAAGGAGGCGTCTGCATGTCCTAAGAGTCAAGCACCCGGGAAGAGCTGACTCTCAGATGTGGGGGAGCCCCTGCCAGCATGCACTGGCCTGCTTCTAGCCCTTGACCTGTCCACACAGGTGGAAACAGCACACACTGCAGGTGCAAGCACTGGGTCCTCAGGACACTGCTCAGCATTCAGTGGAGGAAGCCAGGCCCACCTTACTTTGGCCTCACTCATGTACCACCCATGGGCATTCTAAACCGCACCCATGACACCTGAAGATGGGTGCAGAGTCAGGGGCTTTTTCTCAAAGTGCAATAAGCACTGCGGAAGGCTGTGGCTGAAGAGCGCAAGCAGCTGCCCCAGGGGTGGCTCTGCAGAGGCACCCGTGGGTCCCCTCATTCCTGGTCTCATCTCCAGGGTCAGTGTCCTTCAAGCACTGTGGAAACATACACACAGCTACTCTGAGAGACCACACACATAACTTCTCTGATGGAATATGATCACAATGGTGTTATTTGGTTTCTGATCGTGACAGTCAACCTCTTATTGTGCTCACTGAATAAATTAAGCAAAGAGTGTTCCTGTGTGAAAGGAATAGGATTTGTTGCTATGTTTCAGGCACCCACTAGGGTTCTTGCCCCATCAGGGATTCCGCGATCATTGACACCCAATAAACTCTTTTTATTTCTTGCTTTTTGAGTGACACCCAGTGGTGCTCACAGTTGACTCCTGGCAATACTTGAAGGACCACATAAGGTTTTAAGAAATCAAACAGGATCAGCTACATGCAAAGTAAGTGCCCTCCCCACTTTACTGTCACTCCAGCCCCCAGAGCTACCTTGCCTCGCCCCTGTCCTCCTCCACTTGCTGCTTACGCTGTTCAAGTGGGCTCTCAGCCCCTACACTATTCACTAGCACTGCCTAGAATTTCACTTAATTTATTTCCTTCTTGGGAAATAAATTCCCAAGAATTTATTCCCCAACCCCCTAATCCTAACCCCAGTGAAGCTTGGGGCTCTGCAGGACACTTGAGCAATACTTGGCCCAGAAACAGAACCCTGACAGCTCAGTGCTTGGGTCCAGTAATGCTGTCCAGTGCCCAGCAGGGCTGGTGACCACCAGGGCCACTCCAGATAGTGCCAGGGATTAAACGTGGGTCTGATGCTCCAGTCCTTGAGCCTGTCTCCCACATGTACCTCAGCCTGGAGCTTCAGCAGAGGCAATCACAGTTTTCTAGCTCATTCAGCCATGTTCTGAGATCACACCAGAGGGGTGGACCAGTCCTTTCTCTGCCGAGACCATCCTGCAGCAGGAATGTTGATCCTTCCTCCTCACCAGCCTCCAGCTTCACTCAGAGGAAATGGATTCGCCTCATGAGAAGTGAATTCTATGGCCATTGTCTTCTAAGGCACATAGGCTGTGTGCCTCAAGCAGGAACTGGAGTCTCCAGCTGGACCCACAGCTCCTCTGCTCAGGATTCCTGTCTAGACGGGGTCCTGTGAGTTACTACCAGGTGCAGCCAAGACAATGACTTTCCCCCTGTTGAGCTGAAATACATTCCTACAGTTTGCAACCAACAGACCTCAAGGGTAAAGACTTGGTACTACAATGAGGACGGAGAGCTGACTGTTCAGTAAGAGGGGTACTTGAGATTGGTTTTTTACACCTGGTTGAGGTCAGTGGAAAAAGAGGGGATTTCCACTTTTGCAAAGGCTCCAGGTGACAACACAGCTGTTCCAAATGTCTGGAAGTTTGAGGCAATCTCCTTGAAAATTAAACACACCTCTGGATCTAAGTCCCTACCACCAACAAAGGTGCAGATGCATGGCAGGCCTCTGGGCTATTAAATATTAAATCAATGGATACCCCCACCCCAGGTGAGTTGCTATGACTATTTGTCAATGTTCCATAAGGCAGTGGGCTTTGTGAGGAACCCACAGGAGTGATACTCTATGGCCCGTGTGCATGGCCAGGGGCTGAGAGCCCACTATAGAGCCAGATTCTAGGCAGACTCTACTTCAAAGACCGAGAGAAATGCCTCCAGGAGCAGGGGGCTCAGCAGGATGCCTCAGGAGCAGGGGGGCTCAGGATGCCTCAGGAGCAGGGGGGCTCAGGTGGAGAAAAAGGCTCAGGATGCCTCAGGAGCAGGGGGCAGGATGCCTCAGGAGCAGGGGGCTCAGCGGATGCCTCAGGAGCAGGGGGCTCAGCAGGATGCCTCCAGGAGCAGGGGGCCCAGGATGCCTCAGGAGCAGGGGGCTCAGGGCTGCCTCAGGAGCAGGGGGCTCAGCAGGATGCCTCAGGAGCAGGGGGCTCAGGATGCCTCAGGAGCAGGGGGCTCAGCAGGATGCCTCAGGAGCAGGGGGCTCAGGATGCCTCAGGAGCAGGGGGCTCCAGGGCTGCCTCAGGAGCAGGGGGCTCAGGGCTGCCTCAGGAGCAGGGGGCTCAGGATGCCTCAGGAGCAGGGGGCTCAGCAGGCTGCCTCAGGAGCAGGGGGCCCAGGATGCCTCAGGAGCAGGGGGCCCAGGATGCCTCAGGAGCAGGGGGGCTCAGGGATGCCTCAGGAGCAGGGGTTCAGGGCTGCTCTTGCTCCTGAGCTGTGGTGTTCATCTGTGTTCACAGCTCCGACTGCAGGATCCCAGGCATCCATTTCTTAAGGAAGGGCCACTCCTGCTTCACCCACAATCAACAATCAAGCCGGGTGCAGGGCCAGGTGACACCTGGAGGTGATGCGAGCAGCAGCTCTTTGGGCCCTTCCCTGCGACTGGGGTTGTCAGAGTAGGTGAGAGCTGTGGTAACAGGCGGCTCTGCGAGCTCTACCTGCAAGGCCAGCTGTGGCTGCTGTGGCATTAAGGCTGAAGAGGCATGGACAGCCTCTCCTGAGGTTCACCTGACTATGGAGTGGACCTCAGTACGCCCCAAGACATGACAAGGAGTAGAAGGAAGTCACTTGGAGCAGGCAGAGAAAACAATGTAGCCCATAAGAATAGTTCCCCAAAGCCCCACCTGCATGTCAGTGGGAGGCCCAGGGCTGATTTGGGAGGCCAGTGGACTGGGCACTTCAGATTCTTCACAGCTCATGTCCCTCACTTGGTACCTGCTGCCACCACTGATAAAGGTGGAAGCCGACAGATCATGGTTCACAACTTTACTCAGCCATGTTTTATAAAGATCCCATCCTCGGGCCCTGCCGTGGTTGGCCTGCCTTGCCAACCTGGATTCCATCTCCTACACCCTAGAAAGTCCCCTGTGCCCTGCCTGGAGCCAGAAGTGAGCCCCAAGCACAGAGCCGGGAGTGGCCCCAAACAACAAACAAAATCTATCCTCATACCTTTCCCTAGAGCTGTGGGATTATCCATATCTTTCAAATGGCAAAACAAAGAGTGGTTAATTGAGTGCCCAGGATTGTGCAGCTTGTTATAACAGGATCCGAATCCAGGCAGAAGGAGGTGTGTCTGTGTACCCAGAACAGTAGCCCCAGTCACAATGCAGCTCAGCTCTGCTCCTCAGAAAGGCCCACTGAAAGGCCTGTCCTGCCTCCAGAGGCTGAAGCATGCCAATTAACTGAATAAATTGGGTGTGAGCTCATTCACAGGCTTCTCCCACACTGGCTGAGGCACCAGTTGAAGGAGGGGCTCCTGGGCTGGGCGCGAGGTCCTCTGGCTTCCTGTGGCAGCGGACAACACTCCTGGCCCTTTGGGCTAAAGCGGCTCCTCCAGAGCACAAAGGTGCAACCAGATGCCTACTTTCCCGTCCCTGCCCATCTCTGGGGGGCTTGGGGAACGGAGCCACACCCAACACAGACACACACAGACACACAGACACACACAGAGACACACACAGACACACAGACACAGACACACACAGACACACACACAGACACACAGAGACACAGACAGGAGCAGGGGGCTCAGGATGCCTCAGGAGCAGACACACACACACACAGAGACACAGAGACACACAGACACACAGACACACAGACACACACAGACACACAGACACACAGACACACACAGACACACAGAGACACACACACAGAGACACACACACACCTCACTTCTGCCTCCTTTTAAGCAGCTAATGTGTCCACTGTTCACCTGTGAGGGATGGGAGGTGGAAATACCCCCAGGGTGGGGCTGTGAGGAGTCGCTGGAGATATTCTGGGGATCAGAGCCTCGTCAGGGGCTCCGTCCTGAAGCCTAACACTCCCCAGCGTCCCGCGCCCGTGCCTTCCAAAGTCACTCCGCGCCCTCGGACTATCAACAACTCGTCTGCGTCCCCGGGCCGCGTCCTGCGCCAAGAAGCCGAGAAGCGGGCGCCGGGCCCGCACAGACGTAGCCTGAGACTGTGGTCGCGCTGCGGGACTGCAGGACCTCGGGCCAGCGCGCCTGAGACGCGGCACCTGCGCTTCGGCTGCCCCGCGCCCCTAGCAAAATGGGGGAGCGCACGAAACGCCCGAGAAGCAGGGGGAGCTCACCTTGAAGAAGCTCCGCAGGAAGTGCAGGACACTGAGCATGGTGGCGGCGCCGTGCAGGGGTGCCGGGAGTCGGCCGGCCGCAGCTCCTGGGGTAGCGAGACGGAGGCCGGCGGCCCGGGAACGCCCCGTGTCCCGCGCCTCGCCCGCGCCCGCCCCGTCCCCGCCTTCTCTGCTGGGCGGCCGCCGTACGTGCGGGGCCTCGGAAACACTCCCGGGACCACGCCGCGACCCGCGCTCCCCTCCTGCCTCCGCGTTCCGAAGCCGCGGGCACCGACGTGCACTGGGGCCGGCCGGGGTCCCGGGAGCACCCCCCCCCCACACACACACACACAAAACCCCGCCCTGCGTTGGCCCGCGCCCGGCCTGGCAGACTTGACTGTGCGCCCAGGAATGTTTCCCGGAGCAACCCGCGCGGCCGCTGCGTACCTTCACAGCCCCGTGCGGCCGCCTCCCCCGCCTCCGGCAAGTGCGGGACGTTTCCGCGCGAAAACCCGCCTTTCCACCCGGGAGGATTCTGAGCGCCAGAAGCCAGCACTCTGGTGAAGGAAACCGAGTCCCAGATGGGCCCTGAGACGCCAGTTTGCGCTCGCGCACGGTGAGACGCATGTAAGCTTGAAGCGGGCGCCTTTGGCTCCCATCCCCACCTACTCAGGGTGCTCTAGCAGGCGCTTCCCAGGGCTCCGGAGTGCCCTGTATATCTTTGTGGAACTTATGGAAGTGAGGTCAGCCCAGGGAGCACACTACTTTCATTTATTTCAAGGGCCGGAATTTGACCCACAGGAACCTGGCTCTGAGCTCAGGGATCACTCCTGGGAAGGCTCGGGGGACCATATGAGGTGCTGGGCATCGAACTCAGGTCAACCGCATGCAATAGTACAGCCCTACTCACGGTCTATCTCTTTGTATCCTATACAACCACCCCATCCTTTTATATAATTTTAACATTAATTTCTTTAAAAATTGAAATGAAGGCAACTACAACCGTAAAGTAACAATAACAAGTCCTGGCGGTCCTCTTTCTGTTCCCTTTGTTGCTGTGGTAGAGGGCTGGGGGCTGGCGGTGGGGCTCCAAGGCAAGCAGGTGCTTTCAGTCCCTGGACCACCCTGCGCACTGGGTGGAGGCCCGAGCTGGCAGGGAAACGCACCCAGCACCTGTGGAGTCATTCGACAGCCGACTCCGTCTTCCTAGTTCTGGGATTAGGGGTCTCTTGAAATTTGACATCTGTCCGGGGGGGGGGTTTGTGCACCCTTCGCCTGGATGCTCCTCTGATCAGAGGCAGTGTGGTCAGGCAAATTAATTTCCCTACTAACACATCAACTGTTTGCTTCTCCCCTGGCCGTCAGAAAACCTGGGAAGTAAATGCCTGTTTCTGTGCTGTAGGCATGAAGATGGAGGGTGAAGAGGGCTAGTGATGTTTGGAAAAGTGTCTGAAAGCTAAACCAGCCCAGAGGCCTTTGACACAAAGCTCAGGAGCGGAAAAGTCATGAAGATGAAGAACTCCAGGCCCCTTGAAGCACAGGTGAGTACCCTAGAGGAGAGGGGCTGACCCTCAGAGGAGAGGCTCCACTCTGGAACAAAGACCAGGCTGAGAATATCACCTTCGAGTGCCGAAGCTCTCTCCCCGGCAACTACTGTAGCAGAGGACTGGGGAGTGGCAGCTGGGGAAACTGCACGGAACCTGCCTCCACCGTCAAGCTCACACCTCACCCTGGAGGCCTGCCTCTCTCCTGGGGTGTGTAGAACCCCTTGTTCTCTTGAGCGTACCTTAATCTGGTTCTCTCCTTCCTCCCTCTACTCACCCAGTAAACTTGTTTTACTGTACTATTCATCTCCTAATTTTTTTTCTGTGAGCTTAAGGCACTGGACCCAAAAAACTTGACTAAGGACTGACTTTCCTTTCCTCCAAAGAGCAGTTCGTCACCTCCAGCCCCAAGAACTCAGGTGGTAGGGATTGTCTTCCACGGAGCACAGAACAGGTGAGTGTCAGGTACAGCACCTACCTCATGGGGCTGGGAGACCCAGGTCTGTATCTTGCAGGAGCTCCACACAGGCTTGTTCGTCCAAATTTCCAGGTGCTTCCTGAATGATGGCAGGGTAGAGGGAAGCAGTAGATTTCCTTCCCTGCTGCTGCACTTAGTCGCCTGTGGTGGGGTGACATAGTCACCTGCTCCTCTGCTGGTGAGGGCCAAGTCTACCACCAGCAACAAAGGATCTTGTGATCCCATCTCCAAGGCCCCTGCTAGTGGGGGAAAGGGAGTAGAAACTCCATCGGACGACTGTGTTGCTCACAAAGGGTCAGTCTCCTACTAAACCTCTTACCTCAACAGGGGCAAGATCTACCTGATGGTGTTGCTGTGGGGATTAAAGAAGTTAAACTTCAAAGCTGCTCAGCAAATGTCGTCAATTCCCTTTTATTTGAAAGCAAATGCTAAAGTCCTGGGGGGTCTGGTGAAATTGCACGAGTCTTTCCCTAAAGACCAGTGGTTTCCTGCACTTTCCCCGACATCACTCTCTGACCCATGAAGGGGCCTGGATCCCCGGTGCTCAGGCTTGAGCACGCACTCAGAACAGGAGGTAGTACTGGAGCACAGGATGCCAGACCCAACCCAAAATTTCTGAATAGTTAGTTGCAAATTTATTATTCTATATACGTTTTGTTTCATCCACAGTTACTGGCTTACAGCGTCCTCATTTGAGGAATTAAGGCTTAAAGGTGATGAGGTCGGGTGTTGGTTCGCAGAGGAACCAACCAGATAAAGGGGTCAGGACCTCTAGGCCCCTCTGATCACTGGTGTCCCGTGAGTAATGTCATGCCTATGCAATAAATCCTCCATAAGAAAATGAGGGAGAGAGAAGGAGGGGAAAGGGAAGAGATGAGTTTCTTCCTGCTAGACTGGACAGTGAACCTAGAAAAGAACTTGCAACCAGGAAGTTCAGTTTCACCAAGTCTTGAAGTCAGTCAGAGACATCAGCAAGCCTTATGGGCCAGAGAGATGCTTCCAAGGTCAGGGCATGTGCTGTGTGTGGAAGCTGAGATTTGATCTCCAGCACTGTACCACTACACTGGTGCTTGAGCTCTGCCCAGAGTAATCCCCAAGCACTGAGTCAGGAGTAAAAATTATTAAAAAAGAAAAAAAAAAAAGAAAGAGCTTTTTGGACAAGTCAGCAGGTTGTGAAATAGGGGACTTACGTCCTCAAAATAAACTCCTTGTCTGCACAGTCACAATAAACATTTTTTTAAGTTTGTTTGCTTATTTAATTCAGTACCATGATTCACTCTATTGTGTTTAAGGCTTACAGTCTAGCTCCATTGCACCAGCTGCAGGGAGTGTCCCACCTCCCCTCCACGAAACTCAGTACTGTACACTGATTCTCAGGGTCTGTTATTATTGGCTATTTTTATACCCTTATTGTGTTTATTGATACTCCACATATGAGAGCGATTATTCTGTATTTGTCCTCCCTTTTACTTTGCTAAGTAAAGTTGATAACTACCAGTTACATTCCCTCAACAGCAAACTGAAAAATTTTATCTTTTCTTAAAATGGGGCATATTTCCTTTTTTTTTTTCTTTCTTTGGGTCACACCCGCAATGCTCAGGGGTTTCTCCTGGCTCTGCACTCAGGAATTACTCTAAGCGGTGCTCAGGGGGACCATATGGGATGCCAGGAATCCAGGCCTGCACAGGCCACCGATGCAAGGCAAACGCCCTACCCGCTGGGCTATCGCCTCCGCCCCGGGGAATATTTCATTGTGTATATTTACCACAGTTTCTTTATCTACTCATCTGTTCTCTGGTCCTTGAGTTGTTTCCAGAGCTTAGCTATCATTTAGAACATTGGAATAAACACAGTGTACATATAGCTAAAATTAATTTTTTGGACCTTGGGAGTATACCAAGTATACCAAGGAGTATTTCTGGGTCATATGGGAGCTCAGTTCTAAATTTTTAGAAGACTCTAGACTCCTTTCCACAAATGCAGAACCAGACAACATTCCTGCCAAACATGGATAAGAGTTCCATTTTCCCCACCTCTCTGCCAATACTGTTTTGTCAACAATTCTCTTTTTGATGTGTGCCTTTCTCTCTGGTGTGAGGTGATATTGTTGTTTTGGTTTTGCATTTCCCTGTTGATATGTTGATGAAGAGCATTTTAAAAAATACATATGGTCTGTTTGCATATTGTCTCTGAGAAGATCTGTTAAGCAACTCTCCTCATTTTCTTGGTATGAAGTTGTCTGTTGTTGTTGTTGTTAAGTTTTTGTGACTAGGAAGCCCTGCCCCCAAATTGGGGTGTCCAGTGCAGGGTGCTGTGATCCATCTCAGCCCCTAAGAATCATAGCCTGAGCAGAGTCTGCAGGGCTAGAGATTGGCCTGGATGGATAACTTTGGAGTAGAAGGTATTGTTGACTTGACATTGTATCCCTGGATACTATTAAAATCAGCCTTCAGAATCACCAAGATTTAAGAAGACTGGGAATTTCTGGGACGGAGCGATAGCCAAGCGGGTAGGGCGTTTGCCTTGCACGGCGGCCTCTGCCAGCCTGGGTTCGATCCCCGGCATCCCATATATGGTCCCCGAAGCACCGCCAGGAGTAATTCCTGAGTGCAGAGCCAGGAATAGCCCCTGAGCATTGCTGGGTGTGACCCATAAAGGCAAAAAAAAAAAAAAAAGACTGGGAATTTCTGTGGGATATATGCTGGCATAGCTTCTGCTGCTGTTGAATCCTTTCCTGGTGTGTCTGCCTTTTTCTTTTTATTGCCTATGAACATGTGAGATGTTCTTTGCACACTGATTCATCTTCATAGTTAATGTTTATAAAAACAAACATGTTGGGAGGCATCTACAGGAAACACAGTTGCCTGCCTAATCCACGTTCCTTCTGAAGCAGTGAAGAGACAACTAGATATCAACTTTTTAAAAAATTTTTATTTTTACAATTACAAAGATATACAATTAAAAAGTTCATATTGGGGTTATTGGTCATACAGTGTTCCAGCACCCGTCCCGCCACCAGTGCCCATCTCCCACCACCAAGTCCCCCGGTTCCCTTCCCCCTCCCCAGCCCTCCTCCATGGCAGGTTCTTTGTTTCTTTCCCTTTCTCTCTCTTTCTCTTTTCCTTCCCTTCCAGACTATGGATTACAGAACATACATTAAAGGGTTGTCATGTGTATCCTTTTGCCTCTATTTAATGCTCAGTTCTATGTTGGTATTAGTACCCTCAACAATTGTTAGCACACTGCTCCATTTTCTGTCTTACCTAGCCTCTGACTCCCACACGTTTGTGATAATTTCCACCTTTGACAAGACCTCCTGATATATGTTTCACTTGACTTTGGATATTGGTATAATAATATGTACATATATATTTATGTCATGCACATAAATGCAGTCATTCTGTACCTGTCTCTCTCCTTCTGGCTAATTTCGCTCAACATAATCTTCTCCATGTCCATCCATTTATAGGCAAATTTTATAACTTCATTTTTCCTAACAGCTGCATAGTATTCCATTGTGTAGATGTACCAAAGCTTCTTTATCCAGTCATCGATTTTCGGGCACTCTGGTTGCTTCCAGATTCTGGCTATTGTGAATAATGCTGCTATGAACATAAAAGTAGGGATGGTGTTTCCGCTGTGTATTTTTGGTTTCCCAGAGTAGATTCCCAGGAGTGGTATGGCTGGGTCAAATGGGAGTTCAATTTCTAGTCTTTGGAGGAATGTCCATATTGTTTTCCAGAAAGGCTGTACCAGCCGGCATTCCCACCAACAATGGATGAGTGTCCCCTTTTCCCCACATCCATGCCAGCACTTGTTGTTCTTGCTCTTTTGAATATGTGCCAGTCTCTGTGGTGTAAATTGGTATCTCATTGTTGTTTTGATTTGCATCTCTCTGATGATTAGTGATGATGAGCATTTTTTCATATGTTTTTTGGCCATTCAAATTTCTTCCTTGCTGAAGTTTCTGTTCATTTCTTCTCCCCATTTTTTGATGGGGTTGTTTGTTTTCTTCTTGTAAAGTTCTACCAGTGCCTGATATATCCTGGATATTAACCCCTTATCAGATGGGTATTGGGTGAATATTCTTTCCCATTCTGTGGACTGCTTTTTGTATCTTAGTCACTGTTTCTTTTGAGGTGCAGAAGCTTTTTAGTTTCATGTAGTCCCATATGTTTATCTTTTCTTCTAGCTTTGTTAGTGATGTTTCACCTTTGAAGATGCCTTTAGCTTCAGTGTTATGGAGGGTTTTTCCTATATTTTCTTCAGTGTACTTTATGGATTCAAGTCTGATATTGAGATCTTTAATCCATTTTGATCTGATTTTTTGTGCATGGTGTTAGACACAGGTCCAAATTCATTTTTTTACATGTTGCTGCCCAGTTTTCCCAACACCACTTGTTGAAGAGGTTTTCCTTACTCCATTTTAGACTCTTTGTTCCTTTATCAAAGATTACGTGATCATGTGTTTGAGGTTGGGTGTCAGGTTACTCAATTCTATTCCATAGGTTCACAGGTCTGTTTTTATTCCAATACCATGCTGTTTTAATTACTACTGCCTTGTAGTACAGTTTGAATTTGGGAAAGGTGATGCCTCCCATCTTCTTTTTCCCCGAGTATTGCTTTACCTATCCTTGGGGGTTTATTGTTCCATACAAATTTTAGGAGCATTTAGTCAATTTCTTTGAAGAATGTCATGGGTAAGAGCCTTTGAAATTTTTCTCTGACATCCTGTAAGAAGAGGACATGCATGTTATGAAGAAAGTGAGATAAGGGGGAAAAGTTCAAGGCCTTCAGTTGATTGGTCCCTCACTTACATATGTGACCCAACCAGTATCCCATAAAACCTCATTTGCATAGAACGTAAGCAATTTGATCAGACTATTCATTTACATAGGATGTATTCTTGGACACCCTCTGCTAGATTGAGCATTGCTCCACTATTCCACTGGAATTTTGTGTACCTAATACATTGGTCCAGAGTAGAGGCTGAAAATTTGCATTTTAGTAAGTTCCCACTGGACACTGCTGGTGGTTCAGGGGACATATTCAGAGCAATTTCTGGTCAATAAAGTTGGGCCTGGGCCAGCCCCTACTTCAGTGGCATGATAGAACACAGGTCATATATTAACTAGCACAATTCTGCTCACCACAGAGAATACACTTTATGACATTTAATCTCTCACCAAGCCCCAGGAAAATGATAGCATTGGATGTTCTAGGGAAATGCCATCAAATATACTCTAAAGCTTGGATTTTCCTTTGGGAAATATGATTTTAGGAGGACTTAGCTGTAATGTAAAGTTAAAGGCATACTCTATTTTTTTTGCTTTAAGCAGGTGAAGACCAGTGGTTTCCAAGGTTTACAGGCAAGGGAGAAATTAATTGAGTAGAGCACAGAGGATTTCTAGGGCTGTATTTTTTTCTGATACTCTAATGGAGGGTGGTATGATTACACATTAGTCAGAGCCCAGGGCTGGAGAGATAGTGCAGTGGGCATTTGCCTTTGCCTTACATGTGGCTAACCAGGGTTCAATTCCCCGTCATCCCATATGGTCCCCCAAGCACTGCCAGGAGTAGTTCCTGAGTGCAGAGCCAGGAATAACCCCTGAGCATTGCTGGGTGTGACCCCCTCCAAAAAAAAAGAAGAAAATTTAGTCAAAGCCCGTGGGCTGCATACCACTAAGAGCATATTAGTATAAGATGTAGACTTACAGTGATAATGAGATGATAAAGTTGGTTCATCAATTATACTAATCTGCCTCTGTCGTAGGGAATGTTGACAATGTGGAGAACTGGGGTAGGCAGCATAGGAGAAATTTCTGTACTCTATTCTTTAATTTGTTGTGAACCTAAAGCTTCTTTTAAAAATAATTGAGAAAATAAAGGTAGGTTGCTATTTGTTGCAGCACTCCTCTAAGAGCCTCTGCATCTGCCCTGGATTGCCTTCTGCAAATCACTTCGTAGATAAGGGGTAGTCTAAATGTGGCAGTTTATCTGACCATGTATTCTGTACTGGCTGGTATAAATATTCTCTCATGCTACCACAATCATCGTGGACCCCAGTGGCATCCCTGACAGCTGTTGCTCACCAAGATTTCAAATCAGCCAAACTCGCTGTGTTTAAAATCCACCACCTTAAGTCTGAGTCTGAACCATAACTTCAATTAAATAGGCTCAGTGGGGTAGGAGGGGTTGGCTCAAAGGACTAATGCACATACACTTTGCATGTGGAAGGCCCAAGTTCCATCCCTAGCCTGACATTGTCCCCTGAGCACTGGTGGTGTTGGGCACTAAGCAGCTAGTCTTGGGGCCTCCCTGACTCAGCCCCTTCTTTCTTAGGAGTGGGTTCTGAGGCCTCCACCAAGCTCCTGGGGCAGGCTGGGCAATGTGTGCCTCCATGGTGGCACTTCTAGGTCACCACGGGCACCAGTCTTCTCCTTCCAGGACATGTTGGGTTGAAATCAGAGGAAGGACTCATGTGATGTTGGACAGGCTGAGGATGGGAGGAGGGGGACATCATGGAGGTGTTTCTGGGAGCCTTGGCCCAAGTCTGCTTATAGGGAGGGTCAATGACACAGGCCTCACCAGGGTGCTCCGAACCAGGTTCCTGGGGGCTTCCTCAGAATGTACGACCACACTGGGTGCTGTGTCAGTGTGTCAGTGTCACCGAGGGGTGTTCTAGAGCAGCTCTGTGTGCGAATTATGGACATAACTTGATTCCTCTGTGTCTTCTTTTCCTCATCTGCAAGATGGGCAGCATTGCGCTAGCCTCTCGGAGCCCTGTTGGCCACTGAACTGAACACTGGAGAGTCACTAGCCAGTTCCAGGAAGGAGGCAGTTCTGGGATCCCCTGCCCTGAGCCTGGCCAGTGTGCAGGTGCTAATAAACTAAGCAACTGCAAACCATTAGTGACCCTTATGTCAAGGCTTTACTCTTGAAATAATCTTGGCCTGTTTCATTTTTCCTCCTTGTTTTATTGCTTTATTGGTCACTTAATCACTTGATGTCCCATTATTCATTGATTTGCTTGAGCGGGAGCCAGTAACTTTTCCATTTGACCCTATCATGGGCCAGTGTAGCCCAATGGCATCTGGTTGCTTCAGGAATACGAAGAGCCTCAAACCCTTCATTCAGGGTCTTGATGAAGAAGTCTGACCATCTTGTAGGTGGGCGGCCATGTGATCTTTTGACATCCCGTGGGATCCAGTCGGTAATGGCTCTAGTCCAGCGGTTGTCTCCAAATTGCATTACATGTCCAGCCCATCTAATTTTCGATGCCTTGGCAAACGAGACCGTGTCCCTGACTCTAGAACAGCGACGGAGGTTGGAACTTTGGATTCCTTCTTTCACTTGAGTGAGGCGTGATATTCCAAGCATAGCTCTTTCGATTCCTCTCTGGGAGACCCGAATAGCATTCTCATCCTGCTTTCGTAGGGCCCAGGTCTCTGAGGCATATGTTAATGCAGGGAGAACAGTGGAGTCAAAGAGATGTGCCAAGAGCTGGAGGTTCTTTGTCCTATTAGCTATTTCTTCAATGTTCTTGAAAGCTTTCCATGCCGCTCTCTTCCTCCTGTGCAGCTCAGGCTTTAGGTTGTTCATCATGTTGAGTTCTTGACCTAGGTACACATAACTGCTGCATTCAGAGATGTTTGTTCCATTGAGAGTGAATGAGGCCTCTGGAACTAGTTCACTTCTCATGAACATAGTTTTGCTGAGATTCAGCTATTGACCTATCTTTCCACATTCTTGGTCAAAGTCAGCCAGGATTTGTGCCGCTTGGCTAATGTTTGGTGTTATTAGAACGATGTCATCAGCGAAGTGGAGGTGGTGTAGTTGCCGACTATCTATCTTCACTCCTATTCCTTCCCATTCTAATTGTCACATAATGTTCTCAAGGGTGGTGCTGAAGAGTTTTGGTGAAATGGTATCACCCTGCTGAACCCCTCTTTTGACATCAATGATCACTTCTTTGTAGCATGGTGAGATCCTGGTGGTGAATCCGTAATACAGCTCACGAAGGATCTTGATGTATTGGGCTTGAACGCCCTGTTTGGCTAGGACTTCGATGACTGCTTCAGTCCCATAGAATCAAAAGCTTTCTTTAAATCAATGAACATGAGACAGAGTGGCATCTTGAACTCCCTACAAACTTCGGTGAGCTTGGTTACCATGTGGCTATGGTCGATTGTGCTGAATCCTTTTCAGAAGCCAGCTTGTTCACATGGTTGTACTTCATCTAATGTTCTGCCAATCCTGTTCAGGATGACTCTAGTGCTTTATTGATAACTGACAACAATAAGAACAAGAGGGTCTTGCATGTGCTAAGTGGGTACTCCCCAGCAGGAAACTTTTATATCCCTTCCACCCTCCCCTGCTTTTCCAGCCTGCAGAGAAGCCCATCCCTGAGCCTTGCTGAGCCTCAGGACTCTGAGAGGTAATGGAAAAAATTTCACACTAGTCCCCAGGTTTGGGGGGCTGCTCAATAGTCAGGGTCAGCATGTAAAGCAGAGACCATCAGGCATCTGGTATACCAGATTCTCAGTCAGAATCAGCCCCTGGTACTCAGCAACTTCTATCCCAAATAGGAAGTGACCATTGGTGTGTAGGTCACATTTGAGAAAAACGGTAGCACAAGTACCTCAGCGCTGGCTGTGGCAGAGCCAGGAGAACTCTGGGTTGGTAGCTGATCCTGGTAGCATCATGAAGGCCTGAGCTGGGTTCCAGAGACAGGGAGGGCTGATGTGAGAGACAGAGTTCCAGCAAGTACAATATTGGGACAGGGAAGGAGTGGAGCCTGTCCAGCTCTAGTAGAGCCCCTGAGCAACAGGGGCTCTGATGACTCCTTTACGGGCAATCACCACCAGTCAAGTGGAAGAGGGCATTTGCATGGCACTGTGCCGGGGCGGGGGTGGGGAGTGTAACAGGGATGGGGGTGGACAGTCAAGGGTAGGGTCGGCAGGAGCCATTCTCCAGGGTGACACCACTGCCTCCTGCTTTCAAAGAGGCCAGAATAGGCTTTTGTGCTCTGTGGATGGGGATATGTTCCCAGGCCTAGTGGAGCGAAGGGCAGAGGGAGGGAGGGGATGACAGCAGGAGAGAAAGGACCCATAAAACATGAAGAAGATGCCCACCTCATTCACTCACTAGGCAACAAGCATTTGTCACTAGCTTTTATCCCGGGCCCAGAGGCCAGAGGGCTGCACGTTCCGAGTGGGGCCTGGAGAGGGGCTTAGCGGCCTTAAAGAAGCTCCCATTAAGGCAGGAGGGCTCAGCCTGACCCGTCTGCACAGAGCCCAGCTGAGAGCGTGTTTGCAGAGCAGCAGCATTGTTCCCACGGTTGGGCCCTCTCTTTCTTCCATGAGTATCAGAACAGTAGGAGGGGAGAGAAATCAGGGCAGAAGAAGTTCTTGGAATGGCTTCCCACCTCCTATAAATGGGCCATGCAGCCTGTGAGCTCCATCACAGAGCTAAGTCTAGAAGGATGGGGGTGGGAGGGTTGGCTTCCTAGGGGCACCCCCTGGACACATCCCTCTGTGTCTGGCCTCAACAGGCCTGGCCCAGGGGACTTGTGTGAATCTTCCCTTGAGAAGGACTGTGCAGCTAGAAACTGCTCCCTGGTACTGGAGCAGTGCCTCATGGACCTACTCTCTGAAATGAGAGGCTGATGAGCAGGGGATGGGGAGTGGTGAAGTCCTTAGGGGACCCTTAGTCTCCCTCAGACCTATGTGGCTATATGCAATCTCATCTCCCTTCTAGGCGGAGTTGGCTGCGAGCTCTTAGCTTCCCACCCTTCCCCAAAAGGGGCCCTTTCCAAACCACTGGACTGGGGGATACTGCCCACTCACTGTCCCTACTGCACAGGGCACCCCATGCTCCAGCATCACAGAGCTGTGTGTGTGGTGTGTGTGTGTCTCTGTGTGTGTGTGTGTGTGTGCGTGCGGCGCCTGGGAGCCTTCCCAAGTTGCCCTCAGCAACAGGACGTGCAGCGAGACATCTACTCATAATTCAGGCCATGCCTGGCTGTAGCCACCACGATTGTGTGCCTGTGTGAGTCGCCTTTATAGAGGACCTCCGTGTGTGTGTGTGTGTGTGTGTGTGTGTGTGTGTGTGTGTCCCCCTTGCACAGAGCCAGAAGCATTCTAGCAAAACACAAAAGCAGGAATGTGAGCCTTTCATCCATACTCAGCATTGGGACATCTGAGTCCTGTGACTCCTCCGGGAGACTTAGAGTGGCAGCACACAGTGCATTTGTGAGTCAATTCACCTGCATGAAAGCCACCACGACCTCCAAGAGACGCATTCTCTGCAATTCTCTGCGGCTGGGGGGTGGTCTCACTGGAGCCTTGAGATTTCAGGCAGCTGTGTAAGGCTGGGCTCTGGGACTCCTGTCTGTGTGGGTGTGGGAAATTCAGAGCCCTGGTTTCCCCACTTTTCTCTCCTGCGTGGAAGGTGCAGAATCTAAACTAGGTCCCAGGGGGACTGAGAGATAGTACATCTGGTAGAGCACTTGCCTTTCATGTGGTCAACCTGGGTTCTGTCCCCGGTACAATGATCTGCTGAACCCACCAAGGAGTGATTCCTGATCTCAGAGCCAGAAGTAAGCCCTGAGCACTGCCAGATATAGCCCATAAAACAATCACTTGTCACTTGTATCACTTGCCTTCCCATTGTTCATTGATGTGCTTGAGCGGGCACCAGTAACATCTCCATATGTCCCTGTCACATGCTAGTGTAGTGGCATTTGATATGCCAAAACAGTAACAATTTAGACCTCATTCCCATGACTATAAAACAAACTGTTAGGGGAGAAAAAAGGCAGGCAGGTTCAATAAGCCGAAGGGATTCCATATTGCTGTAAAAAGTTACCAAGGGCTCAGCATCACCCCCCATTTGGCCTTGGGAAGGACATCTGGGCAAAAGAAAAACAGCAGCCTATCTGCAGTATCTATGGGAACCGCTGGGGTGCGGGCAGGGCACACTAACATTTAGAACATCCCAAAGACCTATCAAATAACTTGTCAATGACTTGAGTTGTATTTCTCTTTGAGTCATGTTTTTCTTTGATTTTTTTTTAATTTAAGTACTTGCGGATTATAACGCAAATAGTGCCTATATAATTCAAAGCTTCTCCTTTCTCGGGGTTTTGCCTTGGCCTGCGTGCCTGAGAGCTTGACCCCAGCTAGCTGGCTTAAATAAACTCCTTGCTTTTGCATAAGTCTGTCTCTTGGAGTCCTCCTTGGTGGATAATCGGCTTCCCGACCCTAACATTTGGAGGTTCCGCCGAGATCTGACCCATCAGGACTCGCCCGCTCCTGCCCTGGACACCTCCAACAGATTGGCTTTGGGTAAGTAAAGGCGCCTCTCTTCTCTGCGATCGCTACTGTCTGGAAGTCTGGAAATCCTGCATTCAGGTCCTGGTTCTGGTTCTGGTTCTGTTCTGAGTGACTGTTGGTAAAGGAAAGTGGAGCGTGGCTGAGCCTCTTCCCTTCTCCTCCCAACTGTGCGGATAGACGTGCCCCAGGGCCACAGGTCACAACCCTGGGGAGGCCCCGGTGGATGTGGAGCTCCAGGGCCGCCTGGATGTCTCCTTCTGGGTAGACAGTGAGACTGTTCTGTTTCTGCTGGCCAAAAGGGAAATAAGACCATTTCCTCTGCAGTGTTTGTGGACATGAAAAACTGGTATTTGTGTGTTTGCTAAAATTGTGTATGTGTAAAAATTAATGTTGTGTTTTCCCCTTTGTTAATCTTATTTACAGGAGGAATGGGACAGAATCAGGTAACCCCTAAATCTCTTTTTTGAGCCATTTTTCAGAAGTCCAAAAGAATTCATCTGTTTGTCAGTACTGCTAGCTTAAGATTTTAAAATTCATAATTCGGTTTTGCCGGCTTACTGCAGGAGCTCTTTCCTGACCTTATTGGATGGATTCAGAAGGGTGAAGGAACAGGGGATAGTCTCAATAGGCCTACAGGGCTCAGTTTGCTCTTGAAACTGTCCTGTCCTCCTTCACCCACCTCAAGTATCCCCCTTGGTCAGAGAGACAGCAAATTGCTTGCTCGAGCATGTGTGCATGTATATGTATAATGGCCATCTCTGTTTGTAGTAAATTTTCTGTGTCTGTTTGTTTGTATGTGCAAATTGCAAAGTTCCAAATGTTTTTAAATTGTGGTGAACCATGAAAAAGCATAAAAGTTTCTAAATTAAAGGTTAAATGGTAACTAACATCAGAAGTTCTCATAAGCTTCAAAAACTGTGTTATTTCAAAAGGCTGTCTGTATTGATTGGCAGTTTCAGATACTGGAGCTCCATTTGTCTCCCCCACCAGAAAGGAGCTTCCAGCCCCCTACAAAAATGTATTGTCTGTCTTAAGAAACAGTTAATAACAAACTAAAGGGAAAAAAATGGCTGTTTTAAAAATTCAGTTGCAGCTGCAAAAAGCCACTTCAACTGGTGTTTTCAACAATAAATTGGCAAAATAACTGGTAAATAATTGTAACCAATGTTTTAAAAATGGAATTTTTAAAGGCAAGTATTTGTTAATAATATAAAGAATTCAAAGACTTTAAAGGAGGGTTAACAAGTACTGCAGAGCACAAGCGCCATCATGCTAACTGAATATTGTCTTCATGTGTAAAAACAGAATCAAATTTTAAAATATTGGAACTTAAAATGCATGTTAATGAAATTTTTGTTTTGCTGAATAAGGTACTTAAAGAACTGGAATTAAAGTAAAAAATGGGAAAATGAAACAACTTTTTTAATAAGTTAAAGGCGCTTAGTAAGTTAAGATACAAGGAGGAATAAGAAAGAAAATGAATGAAGCTATCATCAGTGGGAAAAAAGAAAAGAACTTCTGTAAAAGTAAAGCTGGTTAAAAATAAAGTAAGCCCTTCTCCTCTCCATTTTGTTTGAGCCCAGTAGCCCCGCCAAGGAGCTGCCCTGGGGTGACCAGCCATAGCATGCAGAGCCTCAGAAGCAGCTGGGGGAACTGGAACTCGGCTCTCCTCTAGTTCAGCTGACCATGAGGCCCCTAGGAGGACAGATGGGTTTTGGGTGTTGGCCCATCACCTCTGGGGATCCCGGAAGCAGCTGGATGAGACTCGCCCACCACATTAGCTGCCATTTTCACTGTCCGGACGCTGACCATGAGGCCTCTAAGTTGCATGGCCGCTTACGGCCACGCAGTCCATCAAACTAGTGGAAACAGTTATGTCCTTTAATGTACTGCATTCTGCGATGTGTAGGAAAGGTAGGTGAGAGGGAGAGATAGAGAGGAGAGAAAAGATATACAGAACCCACCAAGTAGTTGGCGTGTGGGAGGGAGAGGGAGGTGGGGACATTGGTGATGAGAGATGGGTTTGGGTAGAGGGATGGGTGTTGGAACACTGTAGAATCAAAACTCAAACATGAGCATCTTGCAATTGTATGTCTAAAAGTGGTGTAATAAATAAATTTTTAAAAAATGAGGTAAGGCTACAGGACAGAACGTAAAGGAATATGCAGAAGGTCTGAGAATGTATAAAAGGTTGTGTTTTTAAGGAAGGTTGTGTTTTAAGGAAAGAAGCTAAATTGAACTGTTATTATGTCCACAGAATTGTTTAGTACCCTTTTTGGAAAGGTTTATGAAAAAAATATTAAATGATGGTATGGACTCCTGTTACAATGATCTTAAATAATTGGTACTCAAGGTTTTAAACATGAAATTAAATTGTACCATCCTATCTCTACAGTGTTAATGCAACTTTAAAATGGGTACATTGCATCTCATTGTAAGTTAAAAAAATTGCTTTTCTCTCTGCACCTTTAATATATTTTTAATGTTTCATGTCATTGTGTTGGTTTGCATAAATCCAAATTAAAAAAACTTTCCTCTCTGTAATAGGGGGTCTACCCCTCATGCAGACAGGAAAGCCAACTATGGGACCCCAGTGCCCTCTTCCAGGGAAATGGAGTCAACTTGTCTTGGAAGTGGGCATTGGGGAAATTGGTTCCTTCCCGTGAACAAATCTGGCTACTCTTGCTTGTCATATCCCAGCACCTCCCACACAGGAGAGGCAGGGACAGTCCCATTTTCCCCCAGAGTCACTCTGGACTCACTTTGGTCAGCTGCTCTCTGCTGTTGGGCATTCAATCCCCCAGCCCTGACTCCCCCCCCCCCCCCCCGTCCCCTCTGCCTCCTGCCTTTTCACAAGCTTCAATCCAGGAAGATCTATCCTTTGTGAACAGAGGGCCGGGCGTCAACTGGTGCCATTTATTCCAAAGATGAGCTCAGACAAGGTAGATGAGCAAAGGAGAGATGAGTGGGACCTCCCAGCATCCTCCCCTCTGTTTGGGCAAGGTATGTGCCCCCGACATTCGCTTTCTGTGTAATAGTTCAGCAACTGTTGGGGTTGCTTAACACAGCCTGTTGTTGCACACAGCCTGGTGGGTGAGGTATATGGGACATGTGGGGGGTCACTCCTGATCTGTCCTCATCCACAGACCAATCCCAGCCCAGAACCAGGCAGATTTCAGGAATTACTCAGGCCAACCAACTGAATTCATGATCGCCCAGTTCCCTGACTCTGCCCTAGTCTGTGCATTTCATGGTGGCAAGAAACTGCAACCTTCCCTGTGCCACATGCCCAGGCCTGGCCAGGGTCTGGAGTAATGAGAAGAGCCCCTGCTGGTATCCCACTTATCCTAGCACCCAAACCCAGATCACATGTCACAGAATCTTCCCTGACTGTCCTGGGAGGAATGCAGCACAGGGACTAGACACAGTAATATGTGGGCAAAGCCTGCCTGCTATTGACAATGTGTAGGAGCTCCGGGCTCCCACCAGGAGGCAGCCACCTGCCCGAGGAAGGCCAGATCTCACACAGGGAGCTCATATCCTGCCCACTGTCCCTCTCCCTGAAATTCTGAAGATGCAGAGTTTAGAGACACCAGGTTGCACTTGGTATTGGAGGGGTCCTTTTCCAGTCCTGAGGGTGAGGACTGGGTGTGGTAGCAGGAAGGTGCGTGTCTCGCATACACGAGAGCTGGGTTTAATCCAAGACACTAAAAAAATACAATCAAAAGGAAAAGTAAAGAAGGCTAGGCAAGACTATAGTGGGGTGTGTGTTCTCCCCTCTTCCAAACTTTTCACATCCATGGTAAGGTTTTAGACATGTATCATATGAAATTCTTAAAAATATCTAATCTAGCCTCAAAGAAGTCATTAACAGTAACACAATAATAGTTGGAGACTTCAACACTGCTTTATCAACTATGGATAGATCAACAAGACTGAAACTCACCAAGGAAATATTGGCCCTGAAGGAAGAAATGAAAGAAAGAGAGCTAGTGGATATATACAGGGCTTTTCATGCCAAAAAAAGCTGAATACACATTTTTTTCTAGTGCACATGGAACATTGTCCAAGATAGACCACATGCTGAGCCACAAAGCATACCTCAAAATAAAAAAAGATAGAAATTGTGTCAGCTATCTTTTCAGACCATGATGCACTGAAAATGAAAGTTAATCATACACAGAAACAGGGAGTCAAACCAAACACCTGGAAACTGAACAGCTCACTCCTGAACAACAAATGGTACATAGTAGAAATCAAACAGGATATCCAAAAAATTTCTGGAAACAAATGAAAATGAATACACCAGCTATAGGAACTTGTGGGACATGGCAAAAGCCGTGTTGAGAGGGAAGTTTATAGCTCTGCAAGCATTCATCAGGAAACAAGAAAGGGCCCACATAAATAACCTGACTACACAGCTGAAGACGTTAGAAAAAGATCAACAAAAGGAGCCCAACCCAGGCAGAAAAAAGGGAGAAAAAAGATAAAACTTAGAGAGGAAATCAATGAGTTGGAAGCCAAAAAAAAAACAATCCAAAAGATTAATGAAACCAAGAGCTGGTTCTTTGAAAAAATAAACAAGATTGACAAACCATTGGCAAAACTTGTAAGGACAGGGAAAGAGAGAACCCAAATAAACAGAATCAGAAATAAAAATGGTGACATCACAACAGAAACCACAGAAATCCAAAAGATCATCAGAGATTACTTTGAGAGCCTGTATGCCTTGAAACACGAGCATCTAGAAGAAATGGATAAATTCCTGAAGTCCTATAACCTCCCACAGATGAAACAAGAAGACCTGCAATACCTGAATAAGCCTATCACCATCAAGAAAATTGAAACAGTAATTCAAAGTCTGCCCAAACACAAAAGCCCAGGTCCAGATGGATTCACTAGTGAACTCTACCAAACCTTTAAGGAGGACCTACTGCCAGTCCTGTTCAAGCACTTCCAGGAAATAGAAGAAACAGAAACACTCCCAAACAACTTCTACAAGGCACATATCGCCCTGATACCCAAAGAAAAAAGAGACAACACAAAGAAAGAAAACTACAGACCAATATCCCTGCTGAACACGGATGCTAAGATCTTCAACAAAATACTAGCAAATAGAATCCAAAGACTCATCAAGAAGATTACACATCATGACCAAGTAGGATTCATCCTTGGAATGCAAGGATGGCTCAACATTCACAAGTCAATCAACATAATACATCATACCAATAAGAGAAAAATAAAAACCATATGATCCTATCAATAGATGCAGAGAAAGCATTTGACAAGATCCAGCACCCGTTCATGATTAAAACCCTCCAGAAAATGGAAATTGAAGGGACTTTCCTCAAGATAGTTACAGCCATCTACCAAAAGCCCACAGAGAGCATCATTCTGAATGGGGAAAAGTTGAAAGCTTTCCCCTGAGATCAGGGACAAGACAAGGTTGCCCACTCTCACCTCTTTTATTCAATATAGTACTGGAAGTATTTGCCATAGCAATCAGAGAAGAAAAGGACATCAAGGGCATCCAGATAGGAAGGAAGAGGAAGAGGTCAAGCTATCCTTATTCGCAGATGACTTGATATTATACCTAGAGAACCCTAAACTCTCTACCAAAAAACTCCTAGAAACAATAGACATACACAGTGGAGTGGCAGGATACAAAATCAACACCCAAAATTAGGTGGCTTTCCTATATACGAATAATGAAAGTAAGAAAGAGATATTAAGGAAACGATTCCATTCACAATTATGTCACAGAAAATCAAATACCTAGGAATCAACTTAACCAAGTGTGTAAAGGACCTGAACAAAGAAAACTACAAGACACTGCTCCAAGAGATAAAAGAGGACACAAGGAAATGGAAACATATTCCCTGCTCATGGATGGGGAGAATCAACATTGTCAAAATGGTCATACTCCCTAGAGCTCTGTACAGATTCAATGCAGTCCCTATAAGGATACCCATGATATTCCTCAAAGAAATTGACCAAACACTTCTGAAATTTGTATGTAACAATAACCCCCCAAGGAGAGCTAAAGCAATTCTCGGTAAAAAGAAGATGCGAGGCATCACCTTTCCCAACTTCAAACTGTACTACAAGGCAGTAGTAATTAAAACAGTCTGGTATTGGAATAAAAACAGACCTGTGCACCTATGAAATCGAATTGAGTATCCTGACACCCAACCTCAAACACATGATCATTTAATCTTTGATAAAGGTGCAAAGAGTCCAAAATGGAGTAAGGACAGCCTCTTCAACAAGTGGTGTTGGGAAAACTGGGCAGCGACATGTAAAAGTTGAATTTGGATCTGTGTCTAACACCATGCACAAAAATCAGATCAAAATGGATTAAAGATCTCAATATCAGACTTGAATCCATAAAGTACATTGAAGAAAATATAGGAAAAACCCTCCATGACATTGAAGCTAAAGGCATCTTCAAAGGTGAAACATCACTAACAAAGCTACTAGAAGAAAAGATAAACATATGGGACTACATGAAACTAAAAAGCTTCTGCACCTCAAAAGAAACAGTGACTAAGATACAAAGGGAGTCCACAGAATTGGAAAGAATATTCACCCAATACCCATCTGATAAGGGGTTAACATCCAGGATATATCAGGCACTGGTAGAACTTTTACAAGAAGAAAACAAATAACCCTATCAAAAAAATGGGGAGAAGAAATGAACATAAACTTAGCAAGGAAGAAATTTGAATGGCCAAAAAACATATGAAAAAATGCTCATCATCACGAATCATCAGAGAGATGCAAATCAAAACAATGAGATACCACTTTACACCACAGAGACTGGCACATATTCAAAAGAGCAAGAACAACAAGTGCTGGCGTGGATGTGGGGAAATGGGGACACTCATCCATTGTTGGTGGGAATGCCGGCTGGTACAGCCTTTCTGGAAAACAATATGGACATTCCTCCAAAGACTAGAAATCGAACTCCCATTTGACCCAGCCATACCACTCCTGGGAATATACCCTCCGAAGCCAAAAAATACACAGCGGAAACACCATCCCTACTTTTATGTTCATAGCAGCATTATTCACAATAGCCAGAATCTGGAAACAACCAGAGTGCCCTAGAATCGATGACTGGATAAAGAAGCCTTGGTACATCTACACAATGGAATACTATGCAGCTGTTAGGAAAAATGAAGTTATAAAATTTGCCTATAAATGGATGGACATGGAGAAGATTATGTTGAGTGAAAATAGCCAGAAGGAGAGAAACAGGTACACAATGATTGCGTTTATTTGCATGACATAAATATATATGTACATATTATGATACCAATATCCAAGGTCAAGTGAAACATGTATCAGGAGGTCAAAGGTGGAAATTATCACAAACGTGTGGGAGTCAGAGGCTAGGTAAGACAGAAAATGGAACAGTGTGCTAACAATTGTCGAGGGTACTAATGGCAACCTAGAATTGAGCATTAAATAGAGGCAAAAAGATACACATGACAACCCTTTAATCTATGCTCTGTAATCCATAGTCTGGAGGGGAAGGAAAAGAGAAAGAGAGAGAAAGGGAAAGAAATAAAGAACCTACCGTGGATGCGGGCTGGGAGAGGGGGAGGGAACCTGGGACATTAGTGGTGGGAGACAGGCACTGGTGGAGGGATGGGTGCTGAACACTGTATGACCAAAACCCAAATATGAACTTTTTATTTTTTTAATAATAAAATAAAATTTTATTTTATTTTTTAAGTATTTTATTATACCACCGTGAGATATACAAATAAAAAGATATACAATTAAAAAGTTCATGTTTGGGTTTTGGTCATACCCCATTTAGAATGATGCTCTCTGTGGGCTTTTTGTTCCAGCACCCGTCCCTCCACCAGTGCCCATCTCCCACCACCAACATCCCCGGTTCCCTCCCCCTTCCCCAGCCCACCTCCATGGCAGGTTCTTTATTTCTTTAATTGTATATCTTTGTAATTGTGTGTCTCACAGTGGTATAATAAAATACTTTAAAAAAAAGAATAAAATAAAATAAAATATCTAGTCTGGGGCCAGGGTCTGAGAGTCAATGGGAAATGATAACCTGATAGTTTGGGTAATTTTTTCTTTTATTCAGAACACCTCTTTTGAGTGATTTCTTTAATATTCATAATAGATTCTTTGTTATACACTCTTTTAGTGTTACTTGATTGATACCCTAAAAAAAATTGTTCTGTGCAGTTTTGAATTATTGAAGTATACTGTGAACTTCTAACTTTACTCCTCTCCTAGGCAACATAAGGAATGTTCAACTCCATTAATCGGCTCCAACAATATGCTGTTGTCATCACGCATGTTAATTCTTCCTATGTCTGAAATGCCACGGACAGTCTTGGCATTGTGCACAGTCCACTGAATGTGGACTGTGCACTATCTTACACAACCAATTCTCCTTCCCTTCATGCCTTCCCCATTGCTGACTTCCATCTGCATCATTTTCTTTCAACTAAAAATGTACTTACTGAATTTCTTATAGTCTGTGACTATTGGTAGAGAACTTTCTGGTTTTGTGTCTGACAATGTCTTTATTTCATGTTTATTCTTGGAAGCATTTTCACAGGTGAGTTGGTCTAAGTTAGTGCATATAGCGATTACTACCTTGATTGTGGTGTGTCCTACTGCTTCCAAGGAATCTTGGACTCACAGGGACTCCCTGAGGCAATCTTTTTGTTCCCCCTGTTTGCTTTGGTCTTGGGGGAGTTACCCTGTGATGTTTCTAGAAATTAGTTTCTTTTAATATTCTCCATAGTCACTGTTTACTCACTCTGAGACTTCCTGGGGCACACAAATTTTGTGAAATTCTGTTTTTAGCTCTTAAATACTTTGCCCATTTCTCTCGTTTTCTTCTACTACTGCACATATACATTTTCCTCTCTGTATGTTTGGAAAGTTTTTCCTTTCTTTTCGGAATTTAAGATGAAGGAAGTTGAGTTATTTCTGTCAATTCCAGCTACAAGATTATCATCAGCTTGGTAACAAGGTTACCTTATTTATTTCAAAAAGTACTACAAATTATATTTTTTAAAAATATATTCTTTGTGAGGTACAGATGAATAGAGCTAATCTCCTGAAATTCCACAATCATAAATAGTAAATCAGTAAGTGAATAAAGTAAAAATTTTCCCAAAACTATATTTATTTTTTAAAGGTATGTAAATTGGGAATGGAGCAATAGCACAGCGGGTAGGGCATTTGCCTTGCATGCGGCTAACCCAGGTTAAATCCTCGGCATCCCATATGGTCCCCTGAGCTCCGCCAGGAGTAGTTCCTGAGTGAAGAGCCAGAAGTACCCCAGAGCATCGCCGGGTGTGAACCCCCAAAAGAAGTAAAAAGGTATGTAAATTAAAAATAAATATGATGAGTGAATCACTTATCTTCCTGTTGCTCATCAATTTGCTTGAGCAGGCAGCCAGTAACATCTCCATTCATGCCTGTCACTAATATATCTTAAAATTTATATAACATAGGTAAATTCTACAAATGTAAAATTTAGTAAGAGTGAAGAAATTAAAACATTTTAGGGGGGTTAGAAAGATATTAAAGTGGGTAGAATGCTTGCCCTGCACGTGGCCAAAGGTTTGATTTCTGATACCCCCGTTTTGTCTCCTCCGAAACTCCATGGGCTGCTCCACGTGGGGCCGAGTGGTGCAGCTGTGGGTCTGGTGTGTCTCTCGTCCAAGATTTGCTGGCTGTGGAGGCTGGGAGCCTGCAACTTTGCCTGCCGACATTGAGGTGAAGGAATGGGAGGAAGAGCCCAAATCCCCACTCAAAGTCCGGCCAGCAGCATACAAATCAGCAAGAACAACTGGTGCTGGTGTCGATGAGGGGGGCAAAAGGGGACTCTCATCCACTGTTGGTGGGAGTGCCGACTGGTCCAGCCTTTAAGAAAACAATATAGACATTCCTCCAAAAACTAAATATTGAGCTCCCATTTGATCCAGCAATAGCACTTCTGGGAATATAAACTGGAGACCCAAAAACACATAGCAGAAACACTATCTGTACTTCTTTATTCATCATAGTGCTATTCATGATAGCCAGAATCTGGAAATAACCTAAGTGCCTGAGAACACAGGACTGGCTAAAGAAACTGTGGTACATCTACACAATGGAATACTATGCAGCTGTTAGGAAAAATGAAGTTATGAAATTTGCCTATAAATGGATGGACATGGAGAGGATCATGTTGAGGTGAAATTAGCCATAAGGAAAAGGACAGATATAGAATGACTACATTCATTCACTGTATCACTGTTTTCCCATTCATCATCGATTTGCTCAAGCGGGCACCAGTAACATCTCCATATGTCCTGTCTCATGCAAATAAAGCCCAAGGGCACCTGCTTGCTCCAGGAACATAAAGAGCCTCAAACCATTCATCAGGTCATGGGAATGGGGTCTATAATTGTTTCTGGTATTTGGCATATCAAATACGACACGGTAGCTTTCCAGGCTCTGCCGTGCAGGTAGCATACTCTTGTAGTCATCTCAAAATACAGCATTTATTGATGAACTGTGTAGCTGCAAGTGGCCATGCGAGCCGGGCTGTGATAGGCTGGTCTGCTGGGTGAAGTTCTGACAAGGGGGGAAGTCTAGATGTGGAAAATGGAGGCCCTCATGGAGTGGGGTGTTGTCTGGCTTGTTGCGAGGCTCTGCTGGGGTGGCGGGCCAGGGCTAGAACAGGCCATCCCTCCCAGGCGCCTCGTGAGTGGCTGGGCAAGGGAGAGCCAGTAGCAGCTCTGCCCCATGTCTGTCCGTCTTTCTCACTGCATTCATTAATGCGATATAAATATATACCAAGTGTTTTTATTAAGTATGGGGAAATGCTAATGTCAGATTAGAACTCACCATTGAATATACACAAAGAGACATACATGATAAACCCTAAATGTCTGTATGGAAAGCCACAATGTGTACAAAAGAGAGAGAGCGAGACACAGAGGCAGAGATAGAGAGACAGAGAGAAAAGAGAGGAAAAGAAAAGTGCCTGCCAAAACATGGATCAATAGGTCTTGTCAAGGTGGAATCTACCACAAATGTGTGGGAGTCAGAGGTTAGTAAGACAGAGAAGGGAACAGTGTGCTAATAATTTGTCAAAAGTGCTAATACTTGTCTAGAACTGAGCATTGAATACAGGCAAAAGATAACGCATGGTAACCTCTAAGTATATACATTATAATCCACAATGTGTAAGAGAAGGAAGAGAGAAAGAGAGAGAGCAAAATAAAGAAAAGAAAAGAGATAAAAAAAAAACCTGTCATAGAGGCAGGCTAGGGGAGGAGGGAGGGGAATCGGGGACATTGGTGGTGGGAAATGGGCACTGGTAGAGTGCTGGTAGGGTGCTGGAACACTGTATGACCAAAACCCAAACATGAACATCTTTGTAATTGTATATCTCACAGTGGTATAATAAAATATTTAAAAAGTTAAATAGTTATAATGCATAAAGAGTAAATTTTATTTTTAATCTTGAAGAGGAGACCCTGAGCTATAATGTTGCTATCTTTGGTACATGTAAGTGGCTATACTGTATTAAAGTGGTTTAGAATTTTTAATAAATAAATAAATGTATCACTTGTATTACTTCTCTTCCCGTTGTTCATCAATTTGCTCAAGTGGGCACCAGTAACATCTCTATATGTCCTGTTGCAAGCAAGTGTAGCCCAAGGGCATCTGCTTGCTCCAGGAACATGAAGAGCCTCAAACCATTCGTTCAGGACATGGGAATGAGGTCTATAATCGTTACTGGTTTTTGACATATCAAATAAAACACAATTAGCTTGCCAGGCTCTGCTATGTAGGTGGTACACTCTCAGTAGTAGGCTCTCATCTCATGCATTAACTGATGAACCTCAACAGGGAGAGATCAGTTTTCTCTTGGGTGGAGTTCTGAGGAGCTGTGGAGTCCAGATGTTGAGAATGACTCACCTCATGATGTGGGAGTTCCTCTGGCTTCTTGCTAGGCTCACTGGGATGATGGGCCATGGCTAGAACCTGCCTAGAACTCTATACAGTGTATAAATGTGAAAGATCCTGGGAAGGACCTGGTCCTAACTTCCAGTATTATTTAAGAATGTTGCTCGGGCTGCATGAGTGGCGCGCTGCCCAGCTATGGGTCTGGAGTGTCTCTCTTCTGGTGTAGCTGCCTGTGGTGGTTGGAGGCTCACAGCCACGCCCACCGACATGGAGGTGGAGGAATGGGAGGAGGAGCCCAAATCCCCCACTCCAACTCCGGCCAGCGTGGCCCCCGCACATGGGAGTGAACCCTCAGAGCTATGTTGGACTCAGCCAGGGACTGGCCGAGCCATTTACTGCCCTCCAGAACTCCATGGGCTGCTTCCACGTGGAGCCGAGCAGCACAGCTGTGGGTCTGGAGTGTCTCTTTTCCAGGGTTGCTGTCTGTGGTGGCTAGGAGCTTGCAGCCATGCCTACCGATATGGAGGTGGAAGAATTGAAGGAGGAGCTCACATTCACGCTCCAAGTCCGGCCAGTGTGGTCCACCACCCCCGCACGTGTGAGCCAACCCTTGGAGCTATGTTGGACTCAGCCAGGGGCTGGACAAGCCATTATTTGCCCACTGGAACTCCATGGGCTGCTTCCACGTAGCGCCATAAAAAAGAAAGAAAAAGAAAAGATGCCTGCTATAGAGGCAGGCTGGGGGGTGGATGGAAGGGAATGTGGGGGACATTGATGATGGAAGTGGAGCACTGGTGTAGGGATGGGTGCTGGAACACTGTATTACCGAGAACCAATTATGAACACCTTTGTAATTGTATATCTCCCAGTGGCATAATAAAAAAATGAAATAACATTAAAAAAGTAAAAATGGGCCTATAATAGTATAAGTGTTTTATTTAAGAACAGGATATTGGCTTTATATTAAAAAATATAAATACTGCAGGTATTTAATATTTATTTTTCCTTTTGGGTCCACTTGGCAATGCTCAGGGGGTTACTCCTGGCTCTTTACTCAGGAATTACTCCTGGTGGTGCTTGGGGACCATATGGAATGCTGGGGATTGAACCCGAGTTGGCTGCATGCAAGGCAAATGCCCTACCTGTTGTGCTATTACTCTGGCCCCAAGGTTTTCATTATTAAAGAAAAGTATTTAAACAAAGGTATCTATGGATGGGGAGGAACACCTGATAAAACATAGGACAGTCTGCCTGCCCAAACAGAGACCTGCCCAAACAGAGCTGCAAGCTCCCACAATCCAAAATCACCGCCATGTCCCCAGATGGTCTCCACCATCTTGAGACAAACGTCACTGAGACATTAATCTGCTGAAAATTTGGGTATGTGGATTTTGTGACTGAAATCTCCAGGCTTCTCTTTGAGTTGGGGTGGGCTACCTCCCCCTCACCTCCCTGTACGCCTGGAAACCCCGGCATCACTCCCACCCCAAAGCTGCCACACAGTTAAAAATGTTACTCCAGCTGGACTGTCCAGATAAAAATACCTAATGCCCTGATTTCTAGAGATTTCCTCCATCTCATCTTGGAACTCCTTGATCTTTTCCTCACCTGCTGACATTCTGGTGCTCGCACCTATTGAGTAAACATCTTCTACCATGCTCTTCATTTCTTTCATTTTTGCTTCCAGTTTTTCTCATTTCAGCTCTCATACTTGTGCTTTGCTGACTACCTGTGCCATAATTTCGCTGAATTCATTAAACACTCACACAATGATGTCACTTAGTGTTTATCATTTTATTTCTGAGCATTTACAGGCTGCTTGGTGATGGTTGAGCCCTCTTGTGCTATTTTCACTCATTAGCTTGGTGGGCTTCTAGGTGCCTTCCCACTGGGTTTGCAGTGTGCCTGTTGTGCTAAGGGGGAATCTTTACCTCAAGTCCTCCTAGGAGACTCTGAGGGGTCAGGCTTTGTTGATATTTTCATTACCTGCCCATCCTCATCTTCACTGAGGGACAGGATGTACCACTCCCAGCAGGGAAGGTGTCAAATGATTGTCACCCTGTTTCCCTCCCAAGGACAGTGGAACCTCCTGCTGTGAGGGGGACCATTGTAAGTAGGTCTGTGGGGTCCTTTCTGGTAATAAGAGGTTTTCCTTTAACAATGAAACCAGATGTTATTAAAAGAAGAGGACTGTTACTCTGTCCTAGAATAGCCTGAATGCGGTTAAGACCACTTTCCACTGAGATGCAAACGCTGAATTCCTTGGAGAGGGAGAAACTGAAGCACTACTAGAAAAGGTAGATCCCTTCAGAAAAGAGAAGTTTAGAAAAAAGCTAAAGAAAAGCTAAAGCTGGTCACAATACCAGCCAGCAACCAAGGGTTCTTCCTCTTGACAATGCCCTAGCTATAAACTTTTACATCCTGCTCTTCCCTCCTTGCATCTTAAAAGGATGCTCCTCTTAGATAAATAATAAAGGTCTGTTGATTTATAAAGACAAATTTAGTAAGGAACAAAGATTCAGTGCAGTAAGTGGACTGATTTAATTTGGTCATATTCCTCAATTCATGACATAACAATTTTGTGCTTTGAAGATATTACTTTACTTATATTTTATTTTTTGAATTTAGTTTCAATATATTTAATGTTAATTTTCAGATATAACTTACCTCTGTATTTTTATTCTATACATATAGAATTTTTTCATTTCATATTTATTATATTATATGCTATATTTTTATGTTTATTCCATATTTTCTCCTGTATTCCTACATATGGAGGGTCTGCAGAGCAGAGGAAGGAAAATGAGTTTTGTTTCTCTGCATGTAGGAAGTGAGGAATACTCTAGGGAAGAGCATTCAAGGCAGGGGATAGCTGGTGTGAAGAGCCTTGAGATATGCCAGTTACCCTGAAGCAGAGTAAATGAGGAATAGGCAATATAGTATGCCAATGTAGCAGATGTGAATATTTTTTGGACACTGCAAAGTCCCAAGTGACACAAAAAGACCTGGGAAAGCTTTTAAGGGAGCTGTGGCATGATGTGCACATATAAGCACAAACACACACAGTGTGCATGGGTGAATATATGAATAAACATTGCTGGGTTGTCTGAGTTTGGCTAAAATAGATTCACACACATGGGAGTTGCTTTTTTGCTTTTTAAAAGTGTACAGAGTGAGGGGAATTAGCTAAAAAATTCCCCCTATGAGTAGGAGCACATCCTAGGAGGTGAGTCTGCAGTTCTAGCTGGGCCCTGTCATTGCAGCTGTGTCCAGCACTGACCCATCAGACCAGCACCACTGGGGCAAACATTGATAGGAAGGTGGGCGAGGAGCTCAGCTGGGGACACCTTCCTATGCCCCAATAAAGCGTGTAAATGTGTTTGGTCCGCCCACGGAGCTCTGCAACTATGACTCCTCTTTAATTTTCAACACTCCCAAAAGAACCTCTCCTTACTTCAGGTGTGATTTTCTGTTTCTAGGATTTCCCAGAACTTCCAGAAATTTTTGTTTATGTTTGGTTTTGTTCCGTTTGGGGGCTGTGCCCAGGGATTCCCAGGCTCTGTGCACAGTGCTCCTGGCTTTGTGCCCAGGAATCACTCCTTGAAGTATTCTGTGGACCATATCTGGTGCTGGGTATCAAATCTGTGTCAGTTGTATTCAAGAAAAGTGTCCTAAACCCTGTAGTATTTCTTAATGCCAGAATTCAGTTTATTATTAGAATCTCCTATTTTCCATTTCTTATTGAACACATGTGAGCCCCTGAAAACATTCGTGGCTGGCTTGAGTTGGGTGCAGAGAAGGGAGATGGGAGTCAGAGTAGGAAGTGTTGGAGTGAAGTAGCTGTCAGAAGCGCTTTCTGAGTGTTCTGAGAATTTGCCTGTGTAAGGTATTCCTATCCCAGAAGGGGACTGAAGGGGGCAGCACAGCGTCTTCGCAGGGGCAGAGCTCCCCACTCTCATTTGTGTGGACCAAGTATATGTCCTTGCTCCTTTTCTGCTTCCCATCCCAGGGAAGGATCGTGCATCCTTGCAAACTTGTCCATGAGGTACTGTCACATTCAGAATCCACAAACTTCGTATTTACATATCGACCCTCAGGAATATGCCTGAGCACCCATCTACGCACACGAGTCCTAAAGGATATAACTATTTTGCTTTTTTTTTGGTGGAGGATTGGTCCACACTTGATGATGCTCAGGGGATACTCCTGGCTCTGCCCTCAGGAATTGCTCCTGGTGGTGCTCAGGGAAACCTATGGGATGCCGGGGATCAAACCTGGGTTGGCCATGTGCAAGATGAACATGCTCCCCACTGCACTGTTGCTCAGTCCTTGCAGAGTGCAAGTTTACTGCATGTGTGCTTGTGGGCGTAGCAGCTTGTGCTCTTAGCAGTAGCTCCCACGTGTATGTGTGGTGCAGAGGGCGGTTGTCGTGTTGGAACTAAGCCTGGGGGTTTAGAGAGAGAATAAAGTTCCTGTGCACCAGCCAGATGATGCATCCTGGGGCATGTGTGCTCCAGAAGAAGCGTCCCTCACTGTGAAACCTGCCTGCATCCAGGCTACCCCACCACTGCCGTCAGCACAGAGCCTCCCCTTTGGCTGTGAGCCTGTGCCAGCTGGGGCTGGGTGTGTCTGGGTGTAACCATGTTCTGGCCTCTTGGCTCTTTCCTCCTGAGCCTGATGAGACCTGTTTTCTTCAAAGGTCAGACAGTTTCTTTCCTTCTACTCTCTTCCATGGCTTAAACATCCTTGTCATTTCTGCTTTTGTGCACGGTGAAGTACCTGATCATAGCGGCTCCAAGTGGGCCCTACAGAATCACCCTATACTATGTGGTATACAGAGAACTGAATGGTGGAATGTAGTGTTTGAATAGGGGGATGCCTAGACCAGCTTTGCTCCCCAAGTATAAGTAGAAAAAAGGGCAGAGAAGGAAAGAAAGAAATTGAAGAGTGAAAGAAGAGGCGGGGAAAACAGTGGAGAGCAGGGCTTAAGGGTACATAGGTGGTGTAAGAAGTGGTACAGTTAAATATTGAAACTACAGAGTCAGCAACACTGAAAACAAGAGCCCCGAAGTTAACCATGTGCCTCTCAAGGGAGATAATCGGGGGACAGGATCTGGGGCCAGGGAGAACCTGGAAACCCTGGAGAAGACAGTGGTTGAGGGTTGGAGTGAAACAAAGTATATCTACACCTCAACTATGAATAAAAAAAATGTACTATTTTTTATTTATCAAAGCATGGTGCTTTGATAAATAAAAAATTAAGTATAGAATTTTCCCATACTACCAATACCTTACAAGGCCTCGAATTCCACTTTTAGAGACTTCTACATACAGCCTTTAAGACTCTCAGCTCTTCTAGAAGCTAATAGGAAGCAAAAACTCTGAAGCACAGAGATAAGAGCTTGTGAATCTCACTTCTGGTGTGACAATGGGCAAGTCATGTGTCTTTCTTTTTTTTTTTCAATTTCTTTGTTATACCACCGTGAGATATAAAGTAACAAAGATGTTCATGTTTGGGATTCAGTCATAGAATGTTCCAGCACCCATCCTCCACCAGTGCCCATTTCCCATCACCAATGGGATACTCCCCCTCCACAAGCCTGCCTTTATGGCAGACATTTTGCTGCTTCTGCTTCTGCTTCTGCTTCTCCTTCTTCTCCTCCTCCTCCTCCTCCTCCTCCTCCTCTTGTTCCTCTTCTTCCTCTTCTTCTTCTTCTTCTTCTTCTTCTCCTCCCTCCTTCTCCTTCTCCTCCTCCTCTTCTTCCTCTTCTTCTCCTCCTTCTTCTCCTCCTCCTCCTCCTCCTTCTCATCCTCTTCCTCTTCTTCCTCCTCCAATTCCTCTTCCTCTTCCTCTTCTCCTTCTCCTCCTCCTCTTTTCCTCTTCTGCTCCTCCTTCTCCTTCTGCTCCTCCTCCTTTTCCTTCTCCTCCTCCTTTTCCTCCTTCTTCTAGTACTCTTTCTCCCCCTCCTTCTCCTCCTCCTCTTCCTCTTCTTCCTCCTCCTCTTCTTCCTCTTCTTCCTCTTCTTTTCTCTCTCTTCCTTCTCTTACACACTGTGGCTTGCAATACATGCATTTAGAGGTTGTCATGTATATCCCTTTGTCTACATTCAATGCTCAGTTCTAGACTGGTATTCTCCAACAATTATTAGTACACTCTATTGGGGTGACAGGCCAGGGTTTGAACCCACCCTCTCCCCTGGATGCCTCATGATCACCTGAGCATGGGGGAGAGCTGGTAGCAGATCTATCTGGCCTGCCACCCCAATAGGAGCCTTGGAAGAAGCCAGAGGAACACCCCGCACCATGATGGCAGCCATTTTCAACATCCGGATTCCACAGCTTGTCAGGAGCTCCACCCAAGAGAGAAGCCAATCTCAAGCCCAGCTCGTCATAACCCCACCATAGAGAGAAGCCTATTTCTAAGACACAGATAGAGCTGCTACTGGCTCTCCTTGTTGCATGCAGCTGCAAAGCAGCTGTGTAGTACATCAGCAAATGCTAAATCTAAGAGCACTCATATGGAAGAACCTGACAAGCTACCCATGTCATATTTGATATGCCAAAAACAGTAACAATAATTGACCTCATTCCCATGACCTGAACGAATGGTTTGAGCTTCTTCGTGTTCCTGGAGCGAGCAAAAGGACCTCAGGCTATACTAGCATGCAACAGGGACAAATGAAGATGTTACTGGTGCCCACTCGAGCAAATCGATGAACAACAGGAAGACAAATGATAAAAGTGATTAGTACACTATTCCTTTCTCTGTCTTACCTAACCTCTGACTCCCACACACTTATAGTAGATTCTGACCACTGACAAGACCTCCTGATCCATGTTTTGCTTAGCCTTGGATATTGGCATCATACTATTCTTTGATGGTTATTCTTTTATTGCAACAAGTTGGCATTCTAGATAAAAAACAAAACTGCAAATTCAATAACTATATGACGTAGAAATCAGAAACTGGATCCAGAAGTGGGTCAGTAGACCTCAATGGTAAAACCTTTCCTGTTTCTCTCTCTGGATTTTATTTCGTTGTCTAGTTCTTCTTTTTTGAATTAATATTTTATTATACCACCATGAGATATACAATTACAAAGTTGTTCATGAACACTGTGCTGGTCACACAGTGTTCCAGCACCCATCCCTCAACTAGGACCCATTTTCCACCACCAATGTCCCCAATTCCTTCACCCCTTGCATAGCCTGCCTCTATGGTGAAGCAGGAATGTCCTGTCAGGTCAGAGGGGCAGAGATGAGACTCCAGGAACACGATGTTTATCCATTAATATTAAGTAATATATATTAGTTTATTAATATATCCATTAATTAATGGCTATGTTAATATTAATATATCTATTAATATTTTTAATGATCACCAGCTGGAAGGGGCAGCAGCTCTCATCTTGGCAGCGGACTGACCACCTCCACAAGGACCCCAGCTTGTTTATATCTCAAAGGACAATATAGCTTAAAGTTTGCATGGTTTACATTAAAAGATATTCCATATTCTTTGCATAGGATTTAAGAATAGGAAGGAGACAACCAGGAACCAAAAACCTGCAGGGGTGCTATCTAGGTAAGATGAGATGAACAAAGAAGGCGCATTACAGTTGCTAATTCAGCCTTCCCCGGACTAGCCCAAAATGGCAAGGTCATGTCAGACAGAAGAACAAGAAAAACCTGTTTTCTGCCTAACTTCAAACAGCGTCTATTAGATTCCATTTTGGGCTAGTTATAGCCAACAAGGAAATGTGCAGAGAAATGAACTAGGATAGCAATGACTGTGCATCTGTAACTTGAAAACAGTCTCAGAAGGAATTCTACATACTAACTCTATTGGGGAGACAGTCTACCAGAAAACCCTGTGTATCTGTTAACAGGAAGTATCCATCAGACCTTCCTTTGCATATCCTTAGATCTACCTTCTGCCAACACTGTGGCAGGTTCTTTATCTCTTTTCTCTCTTTTCTCCCTCTCTCTCTCTCTTCACTCTTCCTTCTCTTACATATTGTGGATTATAATACATACACCTAGAGAATGTCATGTATATGATTTTGCCTAGACTTAATGCTCAGTTCTAGGTTGGTATTAGCCCTTTGGACAATTATTAGCACATTGTTCTCTTCTCTGACTTACCTAACCTCTGACTTCAACACATTTGTGGTAATTTCCACCTTTGACAAGACCTCCTGATCTACATCTTGCCTGACCTTTGGATTTTGGTATCATAATATGTATATATACATTTATGTCATGCAAATAAATGCAGTCATTCTATATCTGTCTTTTTCCTTCTTACTAATTTCACTCAACATGATCCTCTCCATACCCATCCATTTATAGGCAAATTTCATAACTTCATTTTTCCTAACAGCTGTATAGTATTCCATTGTGTAGATGTACCACAGTTTCTTTATACAGTCATCAGTTCTGGGGCACTCTGGTTGTTTCCAGATTCTGGCTATTGTGAATAGTGTTGCTATAAAAATAAAAGTGCAGGTGGTGTTTCCGCTGTGTGTTTTTGGCTTCTCAGAGTATATCCCCAGGAGTGGTATGACTAGGTCAAATGGGAGCTCAATTTCTAGTCTTTGGAGGAATGTCCATATTGTTTTCCAAAAGGCTGGACCAGTCGACATTCCCACCAACAATGGATGAGAGTCTCCTTTTCCCTGCCAGCACTTGTTGTTCTTACCCTTTTGGGTATATGTCAGTCTCTGTGGTATGAGATGATATCTCATTGTTGTTTTGATTTGCATCTCTCTAATGATTAGTGATGATAAGCATTTTTTCATATGCCTTTTGGCCATTCGAATTTCTTCTTTGTCAAAGTTTCTATTCAAGTGTGGTATTGGTATAGAGACAGACCCGTAGACCTATGGAATAGAACTGAATATCCTGAAACACACTCTCAAATATACAACCACTTAATCTTCAATAAAGGAGCAAAAAATATTAAGTGCAGCAAAGAAAGCCTCTCCAACAAATGGTGCTGGGAAAACTGGGCAGCTACGTGTAAAAAAAATGAACTTAGACCTCCTTCTAACGCCATGCACAAAAGTCAGATCAAAATGGATTCTAGATCTCAACATCAGACATGATTCTATAAGGTACATCGAAGAAAAGATAGGGAGAAATGCTCTACGACATTGAAACTAAAACTATCTTTAAAGACGACACACCACTGACCAAGCAAATGGAAGCAAAGATAAACAAATGGGATTATATAAAACTAAAAAGCTTCTGCACCTCAGAAGAAACGGTGACCAAGATACAATGACAATCCACAGAGTGGGAAAGAATATTCACCCAATACCCTTCTGACAAGGGGTTAATATCCAGGATATATCAGGCACTGGTAGCCCTTCACAAGAAAAAAACCAGCCAACCCCATCAAAAAATGGGGAGAAGAAATGAACAGAAGCTTCCAAAAAGAAGAAATTCAAATGGCCAAAAGGCATATGAAAAAGTGCTCTTCATCTTTAATCATCAGGGAGATGCAAATCAAAACAACAATGAGGTACCATCTCACCCCACAGAGACTGGCACACATCCAAAACAGCAAGAACAACCGGTGCTGGCGTGGATGTGGGGAAAAAAAGGACTCTGATCCACTGTTGGTGAGAGTGCCGACTGGTCCAGCCCTTTTGGAAAACAATATGGGCTTTCCTCCAAAAACTAGACATTGCGCTCCCATTTGATCCAGCAATAGCACTCCTGGGAATATACCCGAGAGACCGAAAAACACATAGCAGAAACACTATCTGTACTTCTTTATTCATCTCTGCGCTATTCACTATAGCTAGAATCTGGAAACAACCTAAATGCCTGAGAACAGAGGACTGGCTAAAGAAACTGTGGTTCATCTACACTGTGGAATACTATGCAGCTGTCAGAAAAGATGAAATTATGAAATTTACCTGCAAATGGATGGACATGGAGACTATCATGCTGAGTGAAATTAGTCAGAAGGAAAAGGACAGATATAGAATGACTGTATTCATTAATACGACATAAATAGATACCAGTGTTTTACTAAATGTGGGAAATGGTAATGGCAGATTAAAACACACCATTGAATACACACAAAGAGACTTAAGTGATAAACTCTAAATACCTGCAGGGCTAGCCACAATGTGTAAAATAAGAGGGAGATGCAGAGACAGAGAGAGACAGAGAGAGAAAGAGAGGAAACTGGGGTACCTGCTATTAAGGCAGCAAGGGGTGGGCGGGAGGGGGTGGGGGGCACATTGGTGGTGGAAATGGGGCACTGGTGGAGGGATGGGTGCTGGTATACTGTATTACCAAGAACCAATTATGAACACCTTTGTAACTGTATGTTTCACGGTGGTATAATAAAAAAATTTTTTTAAAAAATGTAAAATCTGCCTGGTGGCATCACTGCTATACCAGGCAGCAGACAAATGCCTTTTCTCAGTCATGGTCCAACATGTGCCAACCTCTCAGCCATGCCAAAAGGGTTAGCATGAGCAGAGATCTTCAGCTCCTGCTTGAGATCACGACAGTTTCTAGATTCTGGCTATATTAACATCAACCTCATTTCCAGAAGGGGCTGTTGTCTTTTCACCCTCCTTCCCAACACAGTAAGTCATCCCTGCCCTGGGGCCAGCTCCTTTGCAGCTCCAGCCTGCCCACTGACCTTCCCTCCTTTTGTCCTTTCACTCCTTCTCGGGGTTATAGAAGGAACAACACCTTGTCTTCCGCCCTGCTATTCTGATGCCACCGTCCAACCATCTTCCCCTGTGCCAGCAATGAGCAGCTCTCCATGCAGTACTGAGAAAACCCACCAGAGGGAGCAGTGACCCGCAGTCTACAGGCTCGGATGCCGTATCCCAGGAAAGGCCGATTGCAGTACACGTGGTCGAGAGAACAGGACCTGCAGAAACTGGCTACAGACTCGACAGACACAGTGTGTCCTGAACTGACTGTCCAGGGTGGTCGCTGTCCACGCTCTGGGAGGCCTAGTAGAAATGAACTCAAATCCCTGAAGTGGGCTATCAGCCATCATGCAGAGACTCGGACACAGGGGAGAGCTGCCATCTGGCCCCTAACTCAGTTTACCCTCAGTAGGGCCTCAGAAGCAGCCATATGAAACTCACTCACCTTAATAGCCACCATTTTCAAGGTCCAGACTCCACAGCTCATCAGAGCCCCACCCAAGAGAGAAGCTGATCTCAAGCTGGGCTCACCAGAGCCCCACACAGCAGAGAAGCCAAGTTCAAGCCCAGGTAGGCAGTTCTCGGAGGTGAAAGTCACCGGGCATTTGTGGAGATGGAGGTGGGGTCCCCCCTTCCCTTCTCTGTCCCATCTGGGAGGCCTGGTGGACCCGCCTACGAACTGCCTCAGGGCTATCAGCCATCATGCAGAGACGCAGACACACGGGGGAGAGCTGTCATCCGACTCTCCCCAGTCAATATCAAACTAGTGGAACCAATCACATTCTAGAAACTCAGAAAGTAAATTCAAGTACAGAAGAAGTCAGAAAACCTCAACAACACAACCAGAGTCACCCCTCTGGTCAGGACTTCACAGCTGGACACAGTCTGACCCAAAGAGAGAAGCTGAATTCAAGCCCAAGCATGCAGGGATTCAGCGGCTACGCCAACCAGGTTTTTGGGGAGCTTGGACTAGGGTCACCTCCCCCCTCACCTCGGCTCCCTCCACAAAGGCCTGGTAGCCACACCCAGAACTGCTGCTGGGACTCTCAGCCAGACACCAGATATTCAAGTGCAGAGCGGAGTCTGTGCCTGCCCACCCTGTGCAAGACTAATTAGGCATCTTGGGGTGGGGCAGGTTTTTCTCCTTGGCCTGTCCTCCGCCAGGCTCCCATAAGTCAGAAACCTCAGCGCAACACAGCCACAGTCATCCTCTGGTCCAGACTCCACAGCTGGACACAGCCCAATCCCCATAAATCTCAAAACCTGGTACACCACAAATGTTTGGGATTCAGAGGCTAGGTAAGACAGAGAAGGGAACAATATGCTGATAATCATTGAAAATGATGATACCATCTGAGAACTGAACATTGAATATAGGCAAAAAAGATACACATGATTACCTCTAAAGATATGTATTATAATCCACAATGTGTAAGAAAGGGAAGCAAGAAAGAGAGAGCGAGAGGAAGAGAGAAGAGAGAGAGATAGAGAGAAATGAAATAAAGAATCTGCCGTAGAGGCAGGCTGGGAGAATGGGGAGGGAAGTGGAGACATTGGTGGTGGGAAATGGGCACGGGTGGAGGCGATGGATGCTGGAATATTGTATGACCAAAAGCTCAAACATGAACATCTTGTAATTGTATATCTCATGGTGCACAACACTTGCTGTGGGGGACACTGTTCAGTGCTCCTGGCTGTGTTGGTGGGTCTCCGTGGAAGGCACTCACTCCACCCTGAGTGCAACATGGCCAGCGACAGAGACAATGTGGACTCAGTCTGGTGATGAGAAACCACCAACCTGCCATGTCTGGGAGCCACGTGCCCTGCCAACCCCACCCTGCCAGGTGACAGGGGAGGGGAGAATGATCAGGGTGGGCTTCCCTGAACTTGCTTGTGCTGGGACCTGCTGCAGTGCCCGCCCTGGCAGAGCAGACTGGAGGCAACTGCTCAGTTCCCAGTGCTCATAGGAGAATAGGAGGCAGCCTCTGGTGGTGCTTCCAGGGAAGGCCTTGCCGAGGTGAGGGACACGCCCTCCACCATGCTCATGACACGTTATTGCATTCTGAGGGCCCCAGTCGCAGCCATAAAGAAGTGGCAGTGGAGGAGCTGCCCGGGAACCAGTATGCAGAGCTTCGCAGCAGCTGGGGAGACTGGAGCCCGGCTCGCGCCGAGCCCAGCTGATGATGGGATCCCGAGGAGGGCAGATGGGTTTTCAGGTGTTGGCCCATCGCCTCTGGGGTCCCGGAAGCAGCCGGATGAAACTTGCCCATCACACTAGCCACCATCTTCGCTGTCCGGACGCTGAGAAACTGCCTCACGACCAGATCAACAGAGCAAAAACCAGTTCGAGCCCAGATCACGCGGCCGCTTGGCCTTGCGGCGTCCACAAAAAATAGTGAAACAGTAATGTCTTTTAATGCACTGTATTCCAGGAAGAGCAGGAAAGTTTATCGGGAAGGAGATATAAAGACGAAAGAAATGACATACAGAATCTGCCAAGTAGTTGAGGTGCAGGAGGGGGAGGGAGGTGGGGACATTGGTGATGGTAGATGGGTTTGGGTGGAGGGATGGGTGTTGGAACACTGTAGATCCAAAAACTCTACATGAGCATCTTTCAATTATATGTCTAAAATGATGTAATAATATTTGGGGAAATAATAAAATTAAATAAAAAAAATAAATAAAAAATAAAAAAAAGAAGTGGCAGTGAAACTGAATGTGTATCCAGAAGAACCTGAAGCAAGGAAAGCTTCCTGAGCACCAGGTAACCAAAACTCATTTCCTGATCAAACGTGTCACAAACCAGGGCTGTATCTGACAGTGCTCGCTCATGCTGAGTTTTATAGGTGAAAAGGGTTGTGAGTGGAAAGGCCTGAACAGCCTGGTCTAAAGCATGTTCAATACGTGTGTCCCTGCACTCACTCTAGGCAACTGGGTTGGTGGGGATCCTGCCCCACAATCTGGGTCCCTCCAGCTGTGTTACCCCCAGGGAGCCATCCCCAAAGGGCAGCAGCAAGAACCCAGGCAGATGAGGCAGGAGCTTTGGAGCTCCGGAGATGGGGTCCCGGGGCAAGTCCCCCACTGAGGTCTGGGCTGACATGACACTGCTATCCCCCTTTCCAGCTCACACGTTCACAGAACAGAGGCACAAGACACTGAGCAGCCCGGAGCCAGGAATCTAATTCCTTATAAACATCTGGGGACTGGATCAGAGGGGTCTCCCAGGAGGCTGGCATCTGCCGTTTGATGGACAGGTGCTGTCTGAAGGATCCTCCTTCCTCCCTCCCCCTCAGGCGCAAGCCTTGGAATTGCGGGCAGCCGCCCTCAGCGACCCTCTGTGCAGGTGCCCGCAAGGCAGGTCCTTCCTGGCTCTCTAATCCTGTGCTAGAGCAGGTGCTGGTGACCTCAGCCCCTGCTGCAGCTCTGGGCTCCCAGACACTCAGAGGTGCTGGGTGCAGGGTAAGAGATGACAGGACCAGCCCCAGGGACTCAGAGGTGAGGGGTGCAGGGCAGGAGATGAAGGAACCAGCCCAGGTGAGCGAAGGGCTTCTGAGGGAGCAGTGCTGTGAGGGTTAAGAAAACAAGGCCGACTAATAAAGAAAAGCATGGGGCCAGGGGTTCAGGACTGAGTGGTGGGCTGGGGACTGAGAATTCTGTATCCCAAGCCCGATTCATTGTCTTACACTAGCAATCATCAGAAGAAGGACAAACATACACTGCCGCTAATCTCAGCAGGACGATTTTACATATCAAAGGGGACTAATGGCTTTAGGTGCAGAAGTCTTTAAAGAAATCTTCACTGGGAGAGGTAGCAGAAATAAGAGTGGGCTTTCCTCTAGGGAAGTTGGTTTTCGTAAACCAGAGTGTGCAGCCCTGTCCTTGATCTACCTAACTCAGCTGTTAACTAAGTGTGTTCATACTTAAATGCAAGCACAAATTTATTGCAACTGGCCACTGAATCCAAGACAGCGCCCCACAACAGGTCTTCCCAAGGTAGAACTTGTTATGACCAAGCTCCCTGGTCTGTGAGCAAAGCATGCGCTAAGAAACCAGTTTGCTAGAAGAATGTGTTATCTCTATGGGAAATAAAATCAGATCTTGTGTTTAAATCAAACAACAATTGATAGCAAATGAGTTAAAGACCAAAATATTACGAAAGCCAACATTTAAAATGTTTTTGGAAAAACTGTAAGAGACTATATTTATAAATTTTACTATTAACATTTTATAAACAAAACATAGAAGCACAAATAATAAATAACTGCTTCATTAAAGAAGTGTATATGACACAAAGAGACTTACATGATAAACCCTAAATGTCTGCAAGGCTAGCCACAATGTGTAAAGAAAGGGGGGGAGAGAGATGCAGAGACACAGAGAGAGAAAGAGACAGACAGAGAGGGGAAAGAGAGGAAAAGGGGGTACCTGCTACTGAGGCAGCCTGGGGGTGGGCGGGAGGGGTGTGGGTATACTGGTGGTGGTGATGGGGCACTGGTGGAGGGATGGGTGCTGGAATACTATATTACCAAGAACCAATTATGAGCACCTTTGTAACTGTATGTTTCACTGTGGTATTATCACTGTCTTCCCGTTGTTCATCGATTTGCTTTCGAGCGGGCCCCAGTAACATCTCCATATGTCCTGTCTCATGCTAGTAGGAGCCCAAGGGCATCTGCTTGCTCCAGGAACATAAAGAGCCACAATCCATTCCGGAATGAGGTCTATAATTGTTACTGGTATTTGGCATATCAAATACAACACGGGTAGCTTGCCAGGCTCTGCCGTGCAGGTAGCATACTCTTGCAGTCATCTCTAAGTCCAGCATTTAATGATGAATCGCCGCGGCCGCAAGCGGCAGCCAGAGCCAGACTGTGATAGGCTGGTCTGCTGGGTGGAGTTCTGACGAGAGAGAAGTCGGATGTGGAAAATGGAGGCCCTCATGGAGTGGGGGTATTATAAAAATTTTTAAAAATAAAGAAGTGTATATGGTAAGAAAATAGATCAGTGTAGAGAACTTATTATTAACTTACAAAAAATAAGAAAAAATATAGAAAATGAATAAAGACATGAAAAGAGATTTCATACAAAATGAAGTGTGCACCTGAAGCGCATAAAAAGATAATATCATTAGAGAAATGCCAAATAAAATCACAAAATGATTTTATTCAACATCATAACATAACAATCTGATGACAACAATCAAGTTGTTGTGGGGCCATACCTAGTGATGCTCAGGGGTTACTCCTGGCAGTGCTCAGGAGACCATAATTGGTTGCAGGGGATTGAACCCAGGGTGGCCATGTGGAAGGCAAGCACCCTACCCACTGTACTATCTCTCTGGCCCCTCATTTTTTTCATTTTTGTTTCTTTTGTCTTTGCTATAGAGGCATCCGGGAGGAGGGCGGGTTGTAGCTCTGGCCTGCCATCCCAATAGAGCCTCGCAAGCCAGAGGACTCCCCGCACCATGAGGGCAGCCATTTTCAACATCAGGATTCCACAGCTCATCAGACCTCCACCCAAGAGAAAAGCCAATCTCTCCCTGGTTCATCAGTAAATGCATGAACTGAGAGCCTGATACCAAGAGTATCCCACCTGCATGGCAGAACCTGGCAGGCTACCCATGTCATATTTGATATGCCAAAACCAGTAACAATTATAGACCTCATTCCCATGACCTGAACAAATGGTTTGAGGCTCTTGGTGTTCCTGGAGCAAGCTGATGCCCTTGGGCTACACTAGCAAGCAACAGGACATATGGAGATGTTACTGGTGCCTGCTCAAGGAAATCGATGAACAACGGGAAGACAAGTGATACAGTGACAGGTGAAGTGATTGTCTTTGCTAGTGGAGTCAAAGTGTGAGTAACATGCACAGTGCCCAGAACCTGAAGCCTTCAGCCTATGTTTTCCACAATACGCCTTATAGCATCTGGTCTAATCTCAAGGTCTTTGGCTCTCTCCACTTTGGATTGACTTTTGCATAATGTGCAGGATATGAATAGTTTATTTCTTTTTTTTTCTGGCAGATAGCTATCCAGTTTATCCCATACTATCCAGGCTATACCAAAGAGAGTCATCTTTGGCCACCTTCAATCCAATTTCTGGATTCAGATCCTTTGTTGTAAATTATTGTCCATGTATCTGAATGTTTACTTATCATTAGTTCTCAGTTCTACCCTATTTATCTGATAGCATATCTTTCTTACTGTACCGTGCTGTTGATATTATAGCTTTGTATAGTATAGTTTCCAATCAGAAAAATGCAATACCTCCCAACTTATTTCTCAGAGTGGCTTTGGCTCTTTACAATGTTTTTGATCCCATACAAATTTTATCAGTGCCAGTTCAATGTCCTTGAAAAATGTTATTGAGATTTTAATGGGGATTGCATTGAATTTATCTAGGTAGGATGGCCATTTTGACAATGTTATTCTTCTAATTCATGAACATGGTGAACAGGAAATATTTTTTTCCACTTCCTGGAGTCCTCTCCTATTTTTTAATTGATTGATTTTCTTTGATTTAACAATTTTATGTATGTTTAACGTGTATTTAACAATTCATACATATTTGTTCTATGGGAGGAAGGGAGGGAGGGAGAGAGGAAGAGAGGGAGGGAGAGAGGAAGGGAGGAAGTAGGGAGGGAGGTAGAGACAGAAGCAAGGAGAGAAGGAAGGAGGGAGGAAAGGAGAGAGGAAGGAAGGAAGTGAGGGAAAGAAGGAGCGAGGGAGAGAGGGAGGAAGGGAGAGAAAGATGGGGAGGCCGGGTGAGAAACAAACTTCATGTAGTGCATGGACTCTACCCTAGTCCATACTGGTCCATTTTAGTATATCCTGCCCTCCCTCCCTCACCCCTTTCCAGTCTATTCCAGTCCTCATGCACTGGGGTCAAGACCTTTCTCACTTTTAGGACCACCAGAAGGGTTCCTGTCTTCAGCTAAGCATCTCCCAGTTTCCAGCCTCAAAGTTTAGAAGATTGAGAGGTGTGGGAGGTGCACAGTCTCCAGGTGAACCCGAGCCTCACCTCCCTGTGGTTCTGCTAAATCACTCAAGACCTGTGAACTGCGGCCAAGTGGACATACTTGTCAGAAGTTTGACTTACATGGATAGACCTTCTTCATCTTTAATAGCCATATGTGGAGAAGGTTGGAAATCATCAGAGTTCTGGAACTGCCCCAACTGGTCATCTTTAATGCAGATATATGGACAATCTGTCTTCCCTTCAGGCTTCTCACAGCGCTGCCCAAACTGACAGGTCTGACAGCCACTTGGCCTACTTATCCTTCCACTAATGCATATCCAGTTCTTGGGCTGCCACCACAGTGCATGCTACAGGTCCTCATGAGAGGACCTGGACCTTCTTGGTCCTTGACCGTCCCAGGCCCTTGGGCCTGTCTGGGTTCTCCCCACTGATCTTGGCAACTCCCTGGAATAAACAACTGTCAAAATAGCCCTTATTGGGGCTTGTGATCCAGAAAATATCAGAAAATCATACACAAGAGTTTGGTATTTCATTCTTTCCACAAGTATTTACTTAGCATTTACTCTGCTCAGGCACAATACAGAGCGACAACATTTTTGGTCAATTAGGGCCACAACCCTGGACTCCTCCTGCTCAAGGGACAACATGTGACTGATATAGGGTGACACATGACTGCCTGAAAGGGGCAAGGGGTCCAGGTCACTGCCAGGGAAGTTCCTGGTGCCTGGTGAAGCACTGACCTTGGAACAAGGTGGTAGATCCACCACATCAACCTCACACATCACTGTGTGTGTCTGAGGAAGGCCGCATAGCACTCAGCACTTCGGTTCCATGTCTGAGAAATGAGCACAGCAACCACACTTAGATTGGTGAAGTGTTTTTCAGTAAAGACCCTCTCAGACAAGGCTTAATGGTGCCTCCATGATTTTTTGTGGCAGTCCAGGGAGGACGGGCTCCATGAGGCTTCCCAGGAGGGCTGCCACCTCAGCAGCTCAGGTTTGACACCCGATCAGGAGCTTTGCCATGGACTTCTGTGCCTACAGTGTGATACCTGCATCCTGAACATGGTAGATGCCTCTAAGTACTTGTTAATAGGACCATGGAGCTTTTAGTGTAGCCTAAAACAACATCTGGAGAGACACCACTCATGGGGACGGCCCCTCTCCTCTTGGAAATGTCCCCATTCATCTGGATCACCTCCATTCTTTGCTTCTGTGGCAACTAATCCCTTTCCACTCCATGCCACTCATGCATACTGAGCTCCTTTCAGGACTCTGGAGCTACTGAGATGGTCAGAACAGACACCTGCCCTTCTCGGGCGTCAGCTCCGCTTACCATACTCTGTGATTCTGGGCTCTGTTCTCCGAAGTGAGTTGTCCTAGGGGAGGAGGCAGGGCTGTGGAGTGCATGGAGGAGAGAAGTAAGAGAGGGAGGTGGAAAGAACCAGCCAACTTCTTCCCAAAGAGAATTATGACATCCATGGCGTACAAGTTTGGGGAAACTGACTTTTTATGTGTGTATATACATATATGTGTGTATGTGTATATATACATATATTTATGTGTGTATATACATATATGCATATGTATGTGTACATATATGTGTGTATGTGTGTATATACACGATGATTTGTAGTCAGGTAATTCACCAACACCCATCAGCTGAGGTATTGAGGTACTGACCAGCCCCGAGAGGGCTGGTAGTATCGACATCTGGAATCAAGACGTCCTGAGGTGGGGGCTGCTCCTGATCTGATTCTTTAGGCGATGTTGTGGCTGTTGATCTTGGGGGTCTCCTGAGTCCATCCTCAGCCGTGACCTTGTCTGTTTCTACCTCCTCATACTCCTAGCCTGCGTCCTACTCCTGAGCCTTTGGTCCCAGATTCACACACTGATCATCCCAGCCCCTCTGCAGGGCTACTGGTTCACTCTGCTTTAAGTTTAGGACACATACCATTTTCTTCCGGTCAGTCTCAAGTCCAAGTGCCTCTCAATCATGCTGTGTGAGGAGTGGGCAGGCGTAGCCACTTCACACTCCACCTGCCATCAGACTCTTTGTTCTCTTGGGGTGAAGTGAGTGAGGGGTGCTTTGAGAGCACTGGGAGCATCACAGCAGATCTTGTGTCACCCATGGAATGAGACAGAACTGGTGGATTCATGCTCAGAAACCTCAGTGTTAAAACGCTTGCCCTGCTTGCCAGAGTTTTGTGGCCTTGACCTCCCCAGTACATTCCTCACCCCAGGGACAAAGGACAGGAGACTGGGGTCTGAGCTTAATCTCATGAGGCCACAAAGAAGCAGATCCTAGAAAAGTTGAGTCCCAGCTACTGGTGGGCTCTGGGTCACTCACTTGTAGGCGGCCGCAGGGGGAACCCACACGAATGAGAAAATTGCGGTGTACTTTCTGGGATACTTGCAGAAGGGCACCTGTTGCTGCTTCAGACAAGAGATGAGACATGAGATTTGGGATTTCTCTATGAGCATCCAGACACTCATCTGGGCAGCAGGGACTGAGTCAAATATCCTCTGTGTGCTGTTGGTTCAATGACTCTCAGACTGGACCCACAGGGATGGGTTCTCCACGGAGACATTGTCCTGAGCATCTAGTCTAGTGGGTTCCGCTCTGAGCTGGCTCAAGTTCAGGATGTAGCCTGGGTAGCTTTGGTTCTGTGGGCTGTGGAGTGGGCTGAGCAAGGAGGGCAGGCCACGGAGGGCAGCCACACTAGGGAAACTATTGGGCTGTTTCTGTTGCAGATTGTCTGGGTCCCTGGCCTGAGTCTGCCCAAAGTGCACCAGGCCTGTGTCCTGCTTCAGGGGCTGTGCTGCAGGAGTCTGGCAGGCTTCATGAATCTGAAGGGCAGCAACCTGGGCTACACAGCCTGCCAAGGTAGGTTCTGTGACCAGAGTGCTTCCCCCAAGACCTGGCCCCAAAGACCTTGCAGACACCCCAGGGAGGAGCGGGCCAAGCAGAGGGTTCTGGGACCTTAGTTTTGCTCAAAATGTCTGTTTTCTCTGGAGCTGCAGAGCCCACAGATGACAAGTCTTTAGGGCAGCCCCGTGTCCCCTTCTTCCCTAGACATTTGCATATGGTCGGGAGAGGGGTCCCTGGAGAGAGATCCGGTTCCTCTCTTGACATTCCCTAGGACCTCACTCTCCCCACAAGCAGATTTTGGGGACTTGAACGTGCCCACAGTCCCTGCATGCCAGCAACTGGGCCTGTAGCATTACTGCCTGCACCAGCGGCCCAGGCCTTGCAGCTCTTAGGCTTCCCTGGTCCTTGGCTGATCTGCTCAGAGCCAGACCCCCGGCTTCTCAGCTGCTCCTCCAAGTGCAGGCTCTGTGGGCAAGGGGCAGGTGGGGCCTGAGACTCTGGCCTGGCGCAGCCAGTTGATGATGCCCATTGTGATGGCAAGCTCCGTGTCACAGAGCTTTAGCAGACACTCCTTGCCCTTCCAGGTGCTCTGCAAGAAGCCTTGGCCGAGCATGTCTGGGCCTGGTGCAGGGGCCAAGTTCTCCTCCGCCCCCATGTGGAAGCTGCACATGGACAGTGATGCCCCTGGGATGGGCCCTGATAGGCTCGCGGACACAGATGTCATTGTCCATGCTGGGGTCAGCAGGCCCCTGACTGGGGTCATAGAAGAGCTCGTAGAGGGCATCACCACTGTAGCTGTCCCGGGGAAAAGTGGCCGAGGACATGCCCAGGCTTGAGGTCTCCTTCTTATCCTCCTCAAGGCCCGGGAGAAGGAGTCATAGTAGCCCTCATCACTCGTGGACAGAGACTCTGGCTGCTCACTCTTGGGTGTGCCTGTATCTATGGAACTGGCTTTGGAGTTGCCAGGGGGTCCCTGCAGGAGCATAGGGGGAGCTCAGCAAGCTCAGCTGTGTCCAGCTTGGACTGGTCTGTGCCTGTCTCTGGGGGGCCTCCCAGCCATGGACCCACTAGGGCCTGTTGCTGTTGTCTCACTGGAGTTATTCAAGTTGTCCCAGAACTTGGCAAAGTCAGACGCCACATTCTGAGCAGGTGACGCTGAGCTGTTCCATGCCACCCTGGAAAGGGCTTTGGGGTGCCTTGCTCTCCAGGGCCTGCAGTGTTTGAGCTGGGCTCCCCAGACACTCATTCAGCTCCAGGGATGGTGCAGAGCTCTCGTCTGCGAAGATTTCCCCACAGCCCGTGAGGGAGTCAAAACTCTTGAGTGAGGCCACATCTTCACACAAGACCCTACAAAGGTCGAAAGAGGCCTCAGGCAGGAGCTCAAAGTCAGACAGGTCCTGAGTCTGGCTATCCAACCCCAGCCCCTCATCCAAGGGAACAGGGCTTTGCCCTGCCGACCACCACTTTCTGTTGAGCCCTTGGAGAAGAACAAGCTCTTTCCCTTCGTCTCCAGGGAAGCTAAGTTCTCAGTCTTGTTTCTGCGGATGTGAAAGAAGTTCCAAAAGCACTTCTTGGGCCCTTTCAGGGAAATTCTCTTCCTGGGGATGCTCTTGGCCACAGCTGGCACAAAAGGGCACCTGGGGCACAAAGTGGCGGTAATCGATCATGCGATGATTGCCCGGAGGTCCTGGGAAGCTGGCACTACCCACAAGCTGCCCTACCGCCCCAGACACATTGTCCTGAGTTTTGCTCTTCCGCACCAGTTTGAAAGCAGCCCCCGACTCTGTGTCTAGCTGTGCTCCTCTGTTGGTGTATTTGTCATGTCCGTGCATACTGGGGCTGACCTGGGAGGGCTCACCAGAGCTGAGCTCCTGGCAAGACTGGGGCCAGGGCTGAGCTCCTGGTGAGACTGACCGGGCGTGCCTCCTCCTTCGGCAGTGCAGTGGCTGTGGGCTCCAGAAGCTTTTCATGGGAAATCTGCAGGCTGGATTTGATGAAGGTCTTTCCTCTTCTCAATTCCATCATGCCAGTCTCTCGCAGCTGTGTGAGAAAGGGAGAGGCACTTGGTACCAGGATGGTTTTAGGGGGAACCCTGCTTGCCTGAGGCAATGGAGGTCTGATGGGAAACTTAGAACCACCATAGAGGTCAGGGACAGGGAGAAAATAACAGTCCCACACCCATCTCACTGCTCCAGTTTTTATGGACAACTACTACCCAGAGAGGCTAAATCGCATGCTGTAAGCACACAGTAGGGGTGGAAATGAGAAAATACTCAGGTCTAGCTCTCTTGCACCTGTGATCTCTTGATTCATATAGACCTTCTATAGTTTATTTAGCAGAGTCAGACTCCCATTTCCAGGCTCACGTGTCTAAAATAGCTCCATGACTTTATGAGGACTTTCATAGCCCTCCACGCAATGAAGGGAGCCAAGGAAGCAGTAAATGAGTTCCCTTCTTCAGAGGGAGAAACAAAGCTGAGAGAGAAACACAATTTGCTATTTTCTGTGAATGCAGGTTATCATCATTTAAATGGGAAGACAAAGGCATCACAATCCACGACTGCTTCATCTGTTTGGAAGCCAGACTCAGCAGAGAACTCAAGCAAGGCACTGGAGGCACAGTGATGCATACAGAGCTTTAGGACCAAAAGAAAACACGTCTTGGCAGAAGGCAATAGAAAAACAACCAACATGAAGCCAAAAACAGGTAGATTGCACAGACACAGCACAGTGTGTGCAGGAGGGATGGGTAAGCATGCCCTTCTGTGCCCACCCTGCTAGATGCCTAATGTACCATTTAGAGAGCAACCCACTGAGAGAGTGCTTCTCAAGCCCAGTCTGAATTCAATGGAAAGGGATTGTGTCAACCCTGGGTGTGGAAGTGGAGAAAATGATAACAACAGCCAGAAGTTTGGCCTTTCCCTGAGATCAGTGAAGAGCTTCAGAAAACTGATTCTGAATAAGTGGGTGGAAGCAGAGATATAATGAATTAGTGGACTAAGACCTGACATGTAAGAACAGAATAAATTAGAAGAGAGCCTGAAGAGAAGACGTGCAGGATGCAGCTACAATGGGCTGAGGGCATGAAAATAAGGTCTAGATAGAGGCTGTGATAAAGGGCATGAAAAGAGGAGAGCCAAGGTTGGAGGGTGATTCAAAAGAAGGCACAGCATATCGGCTGCTGAATGGAGAAAATGTGGCAAACACAGATTCTACAGTCTGGATGCTCCAGTGTGCACTGAAGCTTTCCTGGTTCCCCTTTGCTCTGTCCTCATGAGCATCTAGCTCAGAGGCTCATTTATGCCGCGTCTCTACCTCTCTGAAGTGGGAATGGCCTGCAGGGGATGACGGGACTGTGCTGCCAATGGGTTCCGTTATACCTTATACAGACTTCACAGCAAGCACGTTGCCATCTGTCACCCACTACTGCTTACGTATAAAGCCTGCAGGCACATTAGATCCATTGTCAAAGAAAGTTAGCAGCTGCTCCGAGAAATGTCCAGCTCTGGAGTCTGAAATGCTTTGACATGATGGCTTGAGGCATGCAAACTGGTTGCTTTTGAGCTCACTTGGCACATTAAAAGCAAAGAAGATGCCAAGGGGTGGCAAAGCTGACAATGCTAAGGCTCAGAGGGACAAAAAGACTGGCATCTACCTTCCTCCCACCTGCAGTGGCCCTTCCTCTCCTACAGAGGAAACCTGCAGCTTTTGGCTGGAGAAGGAACCGGCTAGATACCATGGAGAGTGACAGAAACTGGAGTTTGGCTGGCAGTACCTAGGGCAGTGGACAGTTTCTCAAGCTGCCTTTTTGACTCCTGCTCTGTGACATGTGCCCACTCTTTCCCACCTTTGCAGTTGCAAACTCAATCTCTACTCCATCCAATTTCTGGTGGCCCAGATAAAATTTCCCCATTACTGATGGGTTTTAGAGCACTCAGCGCAATAGATATTATCTGGGATCCAGAGTTGGAAGCCCAGCTAACATGCCCATTTTCAAATTTGAGACTAAATTACAGTCTGTCTAGCCAGGTACTTGGCTGTAACCTTATAAGAGATATCACTTCACTTGTACCATTTGTCTTCCCATTGTTCATCGATTTGCTCAGTGAGAGTCAGTAACGTTTCCATTCGTGCCTGTCTCGATCTAGTGTTGCCCAAGGGCCTCTGATTGCTCTTGGAACACAGAGTCTCAAACCATTCGTTCAGGTGATGGGATGGGTGAGAGTCTATTATTATTACTGTTTTTGGCATATTGAATACGACACAGGTAGCTTGCCAGGCTCTGCCATATGGGCACTATCAGTCCTTGCATTTACTGATGTAACCCAAAACTTTTAATTAGTAAACTTAATTCTAAAGATTTCTACATCAGATTAGATTACAAATAACAGTGAATAGGAGAGGCTGGAGTAACAGCACAGCAGGGAGGGGTTTGTCTTGTATGTGGTTGACCTGGGTTGATTCCCGGCACCCTATATGGTCCACCAAGCCCCATCAGGAGTGATTTCTGAACACAGAGCCATGAATAAGCTGTGAGCACTACTGGTGTAGCCCCAAAGGTAAAAGAAACAGAAAAATGGTAACAGTGAACAGCCAGAAGGCATTTGTCTTGCAAGCGCCAAACCTAGGTTCATTCCAGCACTACAAATGGTCCCCCAGCCCTACCAGGGGTGATCCCTGAGCAGAGTCAGGAGTAAGTCTTGAGCACAACTAGGTATGCCCCCAAATGAGAACTGGGGCTATGTTCACTATATTCTCCAGTTTCTTTTAGCATATGTTCAAATATTCATAATTTAAGTGGGGCACTAATACGTAAGTAAATGAAAAATGTCAATCTAATATAGACTTTGAAGCAGTGTTTTAACCATTATTGATTTTCTATGAACCAACAACTCAAACTTTTTTCCTGGTAAATCTAAAACTTTAATAATTAACATGTTTGGGCCGGAGCGATAGCCCAGCAGGTAGGGCATTTGCCTTGCACGCGGCCGGCCTGTGCTGGCCTGGGTTCGATCCCCGGCATCCCATATGGTCCCCCAAGCACCGCCAGGAGTAATTCCTGAGTGCAGAGCCAGGAGAAACCCCTGAGCATTGCTGGGTGTGACCCAAAAAGCAAAAAAAAAATAATAATTAACATATTTTACGGGCTGGGGAAATGAACTTGCCTTGCATGGTTCATTCCCAACAGAGAGAGAGAGAGAGAAGAGAGAGAGGAAGAAAGGAGCAAGAAGAAAAACAAAAAAAGAAAGAAGACTGCTTTGTGAGTAACTTCAGAAATCTTAATAAAAATGAAGATAAGTGCAATTGAAACAAGTTTCAAAATATTGTAATCAGTGGCAATAAACATTTATTGTTTTGCTTTTTTAGGTCACACCTGGCAATCAATGCTCAGGCGTTACTCCTGGCTCTGCACTCAGGAATTACTCCTGGAAGTGCTCAGGGGACCATATGGGATGCCGAGGATCAAACCGGGTCGACCACATGCAAGGCAAACGCCCTACCCACTGGACTATCGCTCTGGTCCCAATAACCATTTCTAAGACAAAACATTTTAGAGACATTAGAAGATTGTATTTAATATTTTCCATATTTTAGAAAAATATTGCGAGGCTCTGCTGGGATGGCAGGCCAGGGCTAGAACCCACCTACCCTCCTGGGTGTCTCATGATCATCTGGGCACAGGGAAAGCTGGTAGCAGCTCTGCCCCATGTATCTGAGTCTCTTGCAAGAAGCCAGAGGAACCCCCGCACCATGAGGGGCTGCAATTTTCAACATCTGGACTCCACAGCTCGTCAGAGCTCCACCCAGCAGAAGAGCTGATCACAAGCCCTGCTAGTGAGAGTCCCATCCTTCAGCAATCTATTTTAAGTCCAGGTATGCCTGACCCAGAGACTCAGATACACGGGGCAGAGCTTCTACCGGCTCTCCCTGTACTGGCAAGTTCTAGCCCGGGCCTGCCATTCCAGCAGAGCCTCGCGAGAAGCCAGAGGAATCCCCACACCACGAGGGCTGCCATTTTCAACATCCAGATTCCACAGCTTGTCAGAGCTCCACCCAGCAGAAAAGCCAATATTTCCCTGTCTCATGCAGCCACTTTGCAACCACGTGGTTCATCAATAAATGCTAGAGATGAAAGGATACTACAATAGTATACTACCCGCATGGCAAAGCCTGGCAAGCTACCTGTGTCGTATTTGGTATGCCAAAAAGCAGCAATGATTATAGACCTCATTCCCGTGACCTGAAGGAATAGTTTGAGGCTCTTCATGTTCCTGGAGTGAGCGGATGCCCTTGGGCTTCACTAGCATGTGACAGGACATATGGAGATGTTATTAGTGCATGCTCGAGCAAATCGATTAACAAAGATACAAGTGATAGAAAAATATGTATATTACCATTACTTAAAGATAACTTAAAGATAACTTAAAGATACTTAAAGTTAACTTAAATATACTTAAAGATAACTTAAAGATAACTTAAAGATAACTTAAGGATACACTTAAAGATAACATATACTTAAAGATAACCATATACTTAGATAACTTCAACCATGCATTGAATTTAAGATAACCATGCATTGAATTAAAGATAACTTCAACCATGCACAGAATTTAGCAGCTACAAGAGCAAATTTTATTTATTTATTTTTAGTATCTCTATAAATAAATCTAATTAATTCTAGAAATGATTTTGAGTTAATTGATTCAGAATCATGTACTGTAATGATTCAGAAATTTTGCCTCATTCTGAATTTGGGAAACAATTCCTGAAAATAGCTGGGCTCAGCATCATTAAAACTTCCAATCAGTTTCCCGAGTTTATTTGAGATTTTGCTTGTCAATAGATCAATAAGCACCATGATCCAGAACAATGAACTAGTGACTTGCAAAACTTCAGTAAAAATTCAGATGAATCACGTGTTCATTTCCTACATTCAAATATTCCATTAGAAATGTGAGGCCACTGATGGAGATACACAGGAACCCCCTGGAAAGCCACAGGAACCGCTGCCAGCAGCAGACAGCTTCAGATTCTTTAACAATCATCAGGGCAGAGTTGAATTTCTCTGGACCACCAGACACTAGCACCATTTTTGTCAAAGGCAGGGCCAAATGTATCCAGGCACTTAGCTAAAAAAATGTTTAAAAGGCAAATTCTTGGAACCTGAAGTACCGCCTCCATGAGACCAGCATATTACCTAAAACAAAGGCCCTACAATGTGTCAAATGCCCCATAAGGACAAAGCACACCTGTCCCTCCATGCTGGTGACTTTCTGTCTGTTTCACTCAGTGGTCACTATTCATTCCAGTGCTCATCTTGTCTTGCTCCCAGTAGGACTTTTCCAGGGTTCAGCACTTCAACTGCAGTAGAGTAAACTGTCACTGATGTAAATGAGGTACTTAGGTTTTGGATACATCTCATTTACAACTATGTTTCTTCAATGCAATGGCTGGGTCTGAAAATGTTCATTTTACTAAGAGTTTATGCACATTCTATTTTATATTTTTTAAGGACAGGTCTCAGTGACATCATCATCTTTCACTGAGATTTTCATCACTAAAACAAGCTTGTAAATTGCTTAAGAATGTATACCGGTGATTAAGCCCTTTAAAAAGAATGTACAGGGCCGGAGTGATAGCCAGCGGGTAGGGCGTTTGCCTTGCATGCAGCCAGCCCATGCCAGCCTGGGTTCGATCCCCGGCATCCCATATGGTCCCCCAAGCACCTCCAGGAGTAATTCCTGAGTGCAAAGCCAGGAGAAACCCCTGAACATTGCTGTTGTGACCCAAAAAGCAACAACAACAACCAAAAAAAGAATGTACAAGAGAAATGGAAAATCTTCACAGTCTTTCAGTCTTATTAACTGGAAAAATGGCAATAAATGTAATCCCATTTCTGTGGAATGTTGCAGGACACCTAAAAGCCTACGCCTCTGCATCTGCCCTGGATTGCCTCCTGCCAGTCACTTCATAGATATGGGGTAGTCTGAATGTGGCAGTCTTATCTGACCATGTATTCTGTACTGGCTGGTATAAATATTCTCTCATGCTACCACAATCATCGTGGGACTAGCTAGATCTTACCAGCATATTTGCCTGGCCACATTGGATCTCTAAGTAATTAGACCAGAGAGAAATGCTGTTTGCCTCCAAGCAAGCAAGCATGGCTCCCTGATAACTCAAAGGCAACTAAAATACAAAACTACCGTGAAGTAGACGAGACTCTTGTGAAGGCTTGGAGAAATATTTAACTGGCGTTAGTATTAGTCTTTGGTACAGAGACATGCCATCTCAGAAACCCCTTCTCTACCCTATAAAGGCAATTCCAGGAAGATCTTGGCTCAAGACATTAGGTGAGGTGCTGCGAGAAATTACCTGAGGGCATTTGATCCTTCCTGTCAGGGAAGTTACATTTAGCTTATAGCTTCTCCCAGCTCTTCTAGGAGGCTTTGAATTAGCTCTGGGTCCTTGAAAACAGACAAAATGGTCTCCCGAAGTTGCTAGAGAATGGGCTGGGCTGGGGAGTTTGGGCTGATTTCTAGCTATAAAATAAGCTGCAAAGAAAAAAGAGGCGCTCTCTTTTTTTCCCCCTTTTGCCATTTCTGCTTCCCTTGGTGTTTTGCTTCTCCGTCCTCTCCATTCTCTTTTGGGCCTCAACACGTGGTGGCAGCCATCTTGGCCTACACCTGGCTGGGGCCTAGCTGGGAACCCAGAGTCCGGAGGTTTTCCCTGCTCTTGGATTGTATATTGGAACCTGTGATAGTAAAGCCCTTTTAAAACTGCATCGAATTCCTGAGTCTTCATCCATTCCCCGCTGACTTCGGAGGTAGAAGGGAACTGGCTTCCGACACTGTTGGGGACCCAGCGGCGCCCCCCAACAGTGGAAAACTAATTAAAAAAAGAATGCATACTGGGACTGGAGTGATAGACCAGCAGGGAGGGCATTTGCCTTGCACACGGCCGACCTGGGTTGTATCCAGGGTATCCCATATGCCTGAGGTCTGCCAGGAGTAGTTCCTAAATGCAGAGCCAGGAATAACCCCTGAACATTGACAGGTGTGACCAAGAAAGAAAGGAAGGAAGGAAGGAAAAGGAAGGAAGGAAGGAAGGAAGGAAGGAAGGAAGGAAGGAAGGAAGGAAGAAAGAAAAAGAAAGAAAGAAAGAAAAGAAAGAAAGAAAGAGAAAGAAAGAAAGAAAGAAAAGAAAGAAAGAAAGAAAGAAGGAAAGGAAAGAAGGAAGGAAGGAAGGAAAGAGAGAGGAGAGGGAGGGAGGGAGGATGGATGGATGGATGGATAGATAAGAATGCAAGCTGCAATGGGTATTTATTGAACCAATTCTGCTTCAGAGATGTAGTTAAACTTTAATCTAAATGATGGCTGAAAACAACTAGGCAAAAGATGTGGGAAGCATATTCCAGGCAGAAAGAATATCTTCAGAAAGGACCCAAAGAACAAGGAAAGACTGTTAGACTATTTAAAGATCTGAAAGTAGAACCAGGGGTCTGAGAACAAGCCAGTGGGATATGGCCAGCTGGGAGGCAAGGAATGGGATGCCTTTTATCTCCAGCTGACTTTACTTTTTACCATATAGGGAGCCATCTCTCAGGAGTGAGAACTTGGGGCATCTCCCCTGTGTGTGATGTGTGTGCAGATGAAAACAGGGGCATGAGTGGAGAAAAAAGAGAGCAGGTTCGTGAGAGAAATACTTAAGCTCTCTCCTGACTCACACAGAAAAACAACATGCAAATGGGAATAGAGCAAATGAAATAATAAGGAGATTCCACCCTAGTTTTCTTCTCCATGATGACTTGAGTGTAACCACTGAGGATTTTCTTTTCCATTTGAGAATATAATTCTGTGCTTTACTTCCCCTCCTAACATGAAAATGCAGGATGTAAAATCCTGAATGAGCACATGTGCAGAAGAAACTATGCTTAAATATAAAATATTTACTATTTTTAATTTTGCCTTTGCTTTGCCTTCCCGTACTTCATTCCCATTATCCAGGAAAATCGATAACTGAAACAAAGGAGTAACAGAGGCGATCTAGGAAGAAAAAGAAGGAAGGAAGGAAGGAAGGAAGGAAGGAAGGAAGGAAGGAAGGAAGGAAGGAAGGAAGGAAGGAAGGAAGGAAGGAAGGAAGGAAGGAAGGAAGGAAGGAAGGAAGGAAGGAAGGAAGGAAGGAAGGAAGGAAGGAAGGAAGGAAGGAAGGAAGGAAGGAAGGAAGGAAGGAAGGAAGGAAGGAAGGAAGGTTGAAAAAGGAAAAGAGAAAGGGGCCGCCTTAGCGGGATCTGGCACAGGAACTGCTCTCAGGGTGAGGAGGGAGGCTGCAGCCTAGGCGGTGGTTTATGGCGCCTATAACCTAGGGCAGGGGATAAGGGGCAACTGTAGGGGAGGGGCGGGTGTTCTGAGGTGGGCGTGGGATGGGAAGCAAAGCAGAAATAGCTTCAACTGAGAAGATCATCCATTCACCCAACCCCCAACGCTGGGGAGACAAAGGGCCCTTTGGGGGAGCTCAGGTCCTGGCCCGCGTCCTCTAGGGGGACACTGGCTCCCTAACCAGCCCACCCAAGGGAGTTGGTCTCCAGCCTCAGCCTTTTCTTTCCCACCCCGCACCTGGCAGGGGCCGTTTCTCCAGGTCCCCAGGCCCGAGCCCTGCGCTGTCAGCGCCGGGCACCGCGAGGTGGACACGGGACAGAATCGGCTTCTTCACTTGCTTTTCCCAAAACGCTGAACAGCGAGCAAATACCATCCACTCCGCTGTTCCCAAAGCCTGCACCGTCGCGGCCTCCGCTACTTACCGCTGGGGACCAAGGAGGTGGCGGCGCGCGGCCTGGCCGGGGCAGGGAGCAGTGGCGGCTGCGCTCAGCACCACGGTCAGCTCCTCACTGGGGCGCACCAGCTGGCGCCGGGAAGCAGAAGGCTCGGGCAGGCGGCGGCTCAGGGGCTGAGCGGCCTCCGCAAGGCTGCGGGGCTGCGGGGCGGAGCCGGGGGCTGCTGCGGGAGGGCCGCTCGCTGCGCCGCCGCCCAGGCCTCGCGCGCTTTTGTTCGTGCTCCTCTCCGCCTCCGTCTCGTGTGGGGGGGGGTGGGGGCTCCCGGCTACAAGGTCTGCGGTCCTCGGAATCTGCCGCACACGCCCTCAGCCGTCTCCCGCCGCCCGCAAGCTCATGCAGACTCCGTGGAAGACTGGTGTGCCTGTCCCACCCCCAAACACTCTCAGCTGGGGCTGAGGCGGCGGGCAGAGCTGACCCAGTCCGCATCCTAATCAGCAACCCTCACATTTCCATCCGGCTTGGAAGAAACTGGGGTGCAGGCATTCTGGGGACCGTAGAAACCTTCCAAAACATTTCTTCCCAAGACTCCTTGGCCCCATGATCTAACGGTCTTGATCAGGGGGCCCCAAACAGGTACTCACTGACCCGCTGCTGGCTCTGTGTCCTGCCGCAGTCTCGGGGAGGAGCAGAGATGTGGGCTCGCTGTCCACCGCCTGAGCTGTGGACGGAGCGGAGGTTGCACGCTGCAAGCAGGGATGAAGTGTGGGCTGGGCAGGAGGGCCGCTGGCAGTGCCAGGAGAGGGAGTGAGTCAGAGCTCAGCCGCCGGGAGCAGGAGAGGGAAAGGCGTCAGGGGGGGAAGGGGTGCTGAGGCGCTGAGAAACTGGTCTCAGGCAGCAGAGGGGGTCGGCAGAGAGCACCCAGGGTTCCGCAGGGTTCCGCAACCCAGGCTGGGCATGGGGCTCAAAGGCCAGGATTTTCTACTGGTAAGTTTGGTGAGGATGGCACATGTCAAACACTCCAGAAGCAGCCACCAGTGTTGGCAGGGTCGCGTCTTCCCACTGGTGGGACTGTCACTCAGAGTCTATGGAAAGCAATTTGTAGATTTCTGAAACTATGGCATAGAGCTCTCACATGGCACAGCATAACACTTCTTGGCATCTATCACTAAAACACAAAATGTTCATTCAAAAGGATCTGTGCACACCGGGCCCAACCCCTGCACATAGGCAGGGAATGGAAACACAAAAATACCCAACCACAGATGAGTGGATTAAGACGTTGTGGTGTGACAGATATAGAATGACTGCATGTATTTGCAGGATATTTAAAAAATAGCCTGATACCAATATCTAAGGCCAGACGAATCATGGATCAGGAGGTCTTGTCAGTGGGTAGAACCTACTGCAAATGTGTGGGAGTCACAGATTAGGCAATACAGAGAAAGGAACAGTCTACTAATAATTATGGTAAATAATAACACCAGCATACTACTGAGCATTGAAAGTAAGCAAAAGGATATACATTATAACCTCTAACTGTATGTATTGCAAGCCACAGTGTGTAAAAGAAGAGAGGGAAGAAAGAGAGAGAGAGAGAGAGAGAGAGAGAGAGAGAGAGAGAAGTGAAAATTGCCTGCCATAGACGCAGGCGGGGGGGGAAATCATAGAACATTGGTGGAGGAAAATGGGCACTGGTGGAGGGATGGGTGCTGGAAAAATGTATGACTGAAACCCAAATATGAACACTTTTGTAACTGCATATCTCATGGTGGTATAATAAAAAAAAATTAAAAAAAGAAGTTGTGGTATATATGCACAATGGACTACTATACTGCTGCCAGAAAGGACAAAATCGTGCAATCTGCAGCAACATGGTTAGAACCAGAGGAGCTCATGCTGAGTGAAGTCAGTGAGAAGGAAAAGCACAGATACAGAATGTCCTCTCATGTGGGGGATCTGAAGATACACCCGGAGGGAGGATGCAACAAAAAGGGTCAAAGGCAACACAACAGGAGAACCGATACTCACAACTGACTTGAAGGGGATGAAGGCAGGTGCTGAGATTCGTGGGGGAGGAAGATGAGTACAATAGTGATGTGTAGTGTTGGAATTATGGGCACGAGAATCCATTTTAATAATTTTGTAAGCTCAGCCCCCAAATAAAATATAGGATGCTAGGACTTGGCAGATGAGAGGTTATGCCCTTTTATGATCCTGATGCGTCCCTTCCCTGTTCCAATGCCCAGTAAGAACCCTGGACATCAGCATATTATACAAAAAAAGGTGGACATGATCACCACTGGTGTGAGGCACTCATATTCTGAACCGAAAAAAAAAAAAACACCGTTACAAAATTCACTCATCTTAATTATTAGTCATTTTGAAATAGACTTATTCACTGCAGGAGCTTCACAGTCTTAGAAGAGCCACTTTCTTGCATTTCTTGCAGCCTAATTGTCTGGTGATGGACTCTGCATAACTCCAGTCATGATAGCTCCCTGCTTCCCACTCTGCTTGATAACTGTCAGCCTGCCCCTGGTAGCTGCTGACCTGCAGATCCCTACATTCCTCTTAAGCATAAAACAGACAGATCCAGGTTTTGTTTCCACAGGGATCCAGGAAATACAACCCCAAGTCAGGAAAGAACTCCCACTAGTTCCACAGTTTGATCTCCTTGAGGTCTCAAAATTAGCCTTTCCTATACATTACAAGGACTTTTAATATTTCTTGAACTTTGCCCTTCTTAAACATAGTTGTGGACTCACTTCTTCAATTGAGTGATAACCATTTGATTTCTAATCCTTGGCCAGAGAAAGCTATCCTAACCAATCCAGTTTGTCTTTCTCGAAAGAGTTCAACTAGCTGTGAAATTCTTGGACACCCATTTCTGGCTAAGATATCCAGAGAGGAGCAGGACAGTGCCTGCCCAAACAAAGCTCCCAGCTGAGACAACCAGAGAGGAGAAGGATGGTGCCCACCCAAACAAAGCCCTGGGCTGCTTGCTCCCACACACCAAAGTCGCTGCCATGCCTCCAACCATATGCCATCACCTAAGGATCAAGTTTCATAGAGAAATTAACCTGCTGAAAACTCAGATATACAAGTCCTTGTGACTGAAATCGCTATTCCTTCTAGGGGTCTGGAGAGGCTACCTCCCCCACCCCCTGTATTTCTGAAAACCCCAACAGTCATGCCCACACCCCAAAGTCACCTTCCAATTACAAATTTAACTCCAGCTATACCACCCAGTTAAAAATTCTGGATTTTCTGGAGGATGTGGCTACATTCACGAATGTGTGACATCTCCAAACTCTACAACTCTGGCAATCTAGTAGTAGCACACCTGACTGGATTGGATGTAACAGAGAAGGCAACCAGTCTCGACTGACCAAACAGTAACACAGAAGCTTAACCCGTAAGAACATCTTAGTAATCCTTTGTACAAGGACTTAATGTCTTCATTGTAAGTTACAGTTTTCACTAATTTTCTTTAAGAAAATACTTTTTGATAATTTAATTAGCAGTTTATTGGTAGCAGGAAATATAAAATAAATTATTGTGGGCCTGCCACAGAGGAAGGCTTGAGGGGTGGTTGGGAAAACTTGAGGTGTTAGAGGAAAGGTGATAGTGGTAGTGGAATTGGTGTTGGAATACTGAATACCTGTAACATATCACCATGAACAACTGTAAACCACCATGTTTAAATAAAGTGTAGGGAAAATGTTTTACATAAGCAGGCCTTGCCTATTGCACGTAAACTCCAAAATATATTAGCACAGAATTTTATAAGTTTTATTAAGGACAAGAAAGACATGATTATTACCATAATGAGATCCAAGTAAGAAATAAAGTTTAATGTGATATAAGATTCCTAGGGTGAAAATTTACTTATGTAAATGAGAATCTATATTTTATTGTATTACATTAAATGGTTTTAATTTCCTTATTTACATAATATAGCAATCATAAATTTCACTGCTTTCACTGATTTATTTTCTGATCATTCTATTTGTCATTTCCTTGAGTTTTATTGGAGCAAGCAATATAGAATAATTTGTTATGTGCTTAGGGGTTGGCTAAAGTTGGGAGGGAAACTGGGGACACAAGTGGAGGGAAGGTCACATGGTGGTGTGGGACACTGCCTGAAACAAATGTATCACAAACAAGTTTGTAAGCCACATGTTTGAATAAAAATAAATTATAAAAATAGACAAATCATTAAGGAAAGAACAAGCCTCTGAGTCACCCGGTGCATCAAGGGCACCAGCTCCCAGCCTGTCCTGAGAATTCTGCACCATCTGCAACCCTTTTCTGGGTCCCATACCCAGAGGAAGCCCCTCACACAGCCTTCTCAAATGCAGAGCATGCCCCAAATACCCAGAAAACTGAAGCTGGACTCTTTTTGTCACTCAGGTGTAACCCCTTCCTGGGGCCACCAGACAGAGGCAAGTATCACTGTATCACTGTCTTCCCGTTCATCATTGATTTGCTCGAGCGGGCCCCAGTAACATCTCCATATGTCCTGTCTCATGCTAGTAGAGCCCAAGGGCATCTGCTTGCTCCAGGAACATAAAGAGCCTCAATCCATTCCGGGAATGAGGTCTATAATTGTTACTGGTATTTGGCATATCAAATACAACACGGGTAGCTTGCCAGGCTCTGCCGTGCAGGTAGCATACTCTTGTAGTCATCTCTAAGTACAGCATTTATTGATGAACCGCGCAGCTTGCGGCCGTGCGAGCCGGGCTGTGATAGGCTGGTCTGCTGGGTGGAGTTCTGACGAGAGAGAAGTCCAGATGTGGAAAATGGGGGCCCTCATGGAGTGGGGGTCGTCTGGCTTGTTGCAAGGCTCTGCTGGGGTGGTGGGCCAGGGCTAGAACCCGCCATCCCTCCTGGGCGCCTCGTGAGCGGCTGGGCACAGGGAGAGCAAGTAGCAGCTCTGCCCCATGTCTGTGAGTGTCTGGCAAGTATCCCCTCTCAAATTTCTCCAAGCATGTAGCACTAATGCATCCATGGGTCAGCATCACCCCTTCTTCCCCACAATTCCAAGAACTCTTGGGCCTTATCTGTTTCCTTGAATACATATGTTTTTTTTTTATTTATTTATTTATTTTTTTTTTGCTTTTTGGGTCACACCCTGCAATGCCCAGGGGTTTCTCCTGGCTCTGCACTCAGGAATTACTCCTGGCGGTGCTCGGGGGACCATATGGGATGCCGGGAATCGAACCCTGGCTGGCATGGGCGGGCGCGTGCAAGGCAAACGCCCTACCCGCTGGGCTATCGCTCTGGCCCCATGAATACGTATGTTCTAACCCTTGTAGACCACTTGTCGAGGCTACCTCCCAGTTGCACCTCCAGCTGTATCCCCTTTACCCACTCAACTGTAGAAAACTAAACCCATAGGCCACTGTGTGCACTGGCTAAGTTGGGTTCAGACAATGGAGATACTCAGCTGAGTAACTATTGAAGAAAACAAAGTCTGGGAACTTGTTTTCCCTGATGCTCCTTTTATGTATTTCCTCACCTCATGTCCCTCAGCTGAAGGTCCCTGCAACCCTCAAACAGGCTCTTCTCAAAAGGATTCACATGACAACCTTTTAATGTATGTTCTGTAATCCATAGTCTGGAAGGGAAGGAAAAGAGAAAGAGAGAGAAAGGGAAAGAAATAAAGAACCTGCCATGGAGCAGGGCGGGGAAGGGGAGGGAACCGGGATGTTGTTGGGGGAGATGGGCACTGGTGGAGGGACGGGTGCTGAAACACTGTATGACCAAAACCAAAAAAAAACTTTTAATTGTATATTTGTATGGAGATGGGCACTGGGGGAGGGACGGGTGCTGAAACACTGTATGACCAAAACCCAATCATGAACTTTTTAATTGTATATCTTTTTTATTTGTATATCTCACGGTGGTATAATAAAATACTTAAAAAAAACAGCCTCTTCTCCATCCTCTCTCAGCCCCGCCCCTTAGGGTGGGGTGGGGCAGTTGCTCTGCTGAGGCACCTACGCCAACTACTGCTCTGTGCCTTTTTTCCGTAAACCTCAACTACAACCTTTTTATTGGTGTTTCTGCAAGTATAAGTTTTTGCAAGAACTTAAATGTTCTTGTTCCTAGACTTATAATACCCCGAGTAAGACTTGCCTTCCTCCTTCGTCCATGCTTGTGCTATTAGTCAATTCATTATGCCCTTTCATCTAGTTATCCTGTTTTTTAAGGTAGCATTTTCAACCCATCTGACCTAGATTGGGGTAGGAAAATCAGGTGATGGCTCTTTGGCAAAAAAAATTTTAAGGAAGGGACAAAAGCAACAGCTGAGAAATGTTTGGAGATAAATTTATGGTGGGAAAGGGTCACTCCGTTGGCATCTGTAGACTAGGAGTGGCCAGGCAGCACACAGGGGCGCTTTGATGGTGGTGAAGCTGCAGGGACATTTTTCATTAAAACCAGGAAACACTACTGTCACCATAGAAATACCTCTACTAAGAGAGAATTAAAAAGCCAGCGACTTATTTGATGACTTTTATTTTTCCAGTCCCAGGTGACGCCTCAGAGAGTTAGCTTGAGAAGTTCAGAGTGGGGAGAGATTTGCAGAGAGAGTAGAGGCCCTCAGCACTGATACAGACTGTAGGAGGAGGTCGAGGAATGGCAGAAGTTTGTCACAAGTCAAGAGAAAAACCAGCAGCAAAATGATGATCTTAGCTTTGGCTCCTAGGGCCAAACAGTTTTGGGAACTAACAACAGTATAGTTCGTTAAAGGAGGAGCTTCTTCTTCCTCATCATCATAATCATCAGGCTCAAATATGGAGGAGTTAACACTGCTGATCCATTTTCTATAGCCCCACACCTTAGTGAAGGCAGTGGGGCTAGTGGGCTCGTTGCATTCAAAGCCCCAGCTGAGATCCCAATGAGATACCAGGTATCATCTATATCACAGACGAGGGTCCACCAGAATCGCCCTGGAGAAGAGAGGACATGGGTGGTGAGAGCTGAAAATGAGAGGCAGTGGCATTACTTACTTCGGCTGTGTGCAGGTGGCTGTGGAGGAAGTCAGCAATTGCCCTGGTTCCAATTAAGGGCTTCATTGCTCCAAGTTTGAGTACCCCAGCTTTGGCTTACATCCCTGTCAGAGACTCAGTTTCCGGCAGTGAAATAAGACTTTGTAGGACAGAAAAAAAGCATTCATAATACATATATACTATAGTGTACTCATATCCTGCATTCAATAAGAAAGACATGTAACACCACAGAAAGAGAAAAAGTCCGCCAATAGAGAATTTAGAAAAATGATAATACACAGAAGAAACAGTGATCGCATTCATCATTCACCAGAGACATCAAATTGACAGTCAAATAGAGGGGATCGAATGGAAATGGTGACAATTTTCAGCATGAGAGTAGTGGGCTCACCCATAACTACTCACAGAGGGGTGCAGATTGGTTTAAACAGTTGAGGAAGCTGCGCTCTAGTCTCTGCTAAAGGTTAATAGAGGCAGATCTAATGTAATAATAATTCCACTAACTCCCAGAGATAGACCCAAGTAAAATGGGCATGTGTGTGTACTGGGATGCTCACAGTAGTGCTATACCCAATGGCCCTAAGTGAAAATTACCCAGAGGGCTCCAGTATGCGAAAGGACAAGCAAAACATAGCATATTGATACAGTTGAACATTATACAGCAATTAGATTATATCTACTATACCCAAGAAAGACAAAGTTCAGAAAATAATTGGCTGAAAGTAGGAGTGCATCCTGTTGGGTTCTGCTGAAATCCAACCCCACATGATTGCCTGTTATTTTAGGAATCAGAACAGGGTTTATAGGAGGCAGCAGTGGCTAGAGGGAGAACAAAAAGGATGATTTTGAGTGCAGGATACATCATCATTGTGATGATTTCTTTTCTGTTTTTAGAATATGTTGAATTTTTTGTTTCATTTTATTTATTTATTTGTTTTATTTTTTTGGGTCACACCTGGCTGCTCTGTACTCAGGAATTACTCCTGACGGTGCTCAGGGGACCATATGGGATGCTGAGGATCAAACCGGGTTGGCTGCGTGCAAGACAAATGCCCTCCCCTGCTGTGCTATGACTCTGGCCCCAGTATGTCAATTAATTTATTTTAATAAAGTAAAATAAATCTATTTATTTATTTTAAATAAATAAATGGCTCAGTGCTAGAGCATTTGCCTTGTAAGTATGAGGTTCTGAGTTCGATCCCTGGCACAGTTAAAAAACATAATTAAAAATAAAATAGGGGCCGGAGCGATAGCACAGCTGGTAGGGCATTTGCCTTGCAAGTGGCTGACCTGAGTTCGATCCCCACCATCCCATATGGTCCTCTGAGCACTGCCAGGAGTAATTTCTGAGTGAAAAGCCAGGAGTAACCCTGAACGTTGCCGGGTGTGACCCTAAAAGTAAAATAACAATAATAATAATAATAATAATAATAATAATAATAATAATAATAATAAAATAAAATGAAATAGTTCACTTGTAATTGTTATCCTTTACTATGTATATTCACACAGTTTTCTTTTTTTTTAATTTTTTTTATTATACCACCGTGAAACATACAATTACAAAGGTGTTCTTAATTGGTTCTTGGTAATACAGTATTCCAGTACCCATCCCTCCACCAGTGCCCCATTTCCACCACCAATGTACCCTCCCCCTCCCCCCCCCACCCGCCTTAATAGCAGGTACCCCAGGTTCCTCTCTTTCTCTCTCTCTCTCTCTCTTTGTCTCTGCTTCTCTCTCCCTCTTATTTTTACACATTGTGGCTAGCCCTGCAGATATTTAGAGTTTATCACTTAAGTCTCTTTGTGTATATTCAGTGGTGAGTTTTAATCTGCCATTACCATTTCCCCATATTTAGTAAAACACTGGTATCTATATCCTATTAATGAATGCAGTCATTCTATATCTGTCCTTTTCCTTCTGACTAATTTCACTCAGCATGATAGACTCCATGTCCATCCATTTGCAGGTAAATTTCATAATTTCATCCTTTCTGACAGCCGCATAGTATTCCATAGTGTAGATGAACCAGTTTCTTTAGCCAGTCCTCTGTTCTCGGGCATTTAGGTTGTTTCCAGATTCTAGCTATAGTGAATAGCGCAGAGATGAATAAAGAAGTACAGATAGTGTTTCTGCTATGTGTTTTTCGGTCTCTAGGGTATATTCCCAGGAGTGCTATTGCTGGATCAAATGGGAGCTCAATATCTAGCTTTCGGAGGAATGCCCATATTGTTTTCCAAAAGGGCTGGACCAGTCGGCACTCCCACCAGCAGTGGATGAAGTCCCTTTTTTCCCCACATCCACGCCAGCACCAGTTGTTCTTGCTGTTTTGGATGTGTGCCAGTCTCTGTGGGGTGAGATGGTACCTCATTGTTGTTTTGATTTGCATCTCCCTGATGATTAAAGATGAAGAGCACTTTTTCATATGCCTTTTGGCCATTCGAATTTCTTCTTTTTTGGAAGCTTCTGTTCATTTCTTCTCCCCCATTTTTTGATGGGGTTGGCTGTTTTCTTCTTGTGGAGTGCTACCAGTGCCTGATATATCCTGGATATTAACCCCTTGTCAGATGGGTATTGGGTGAATATCCTTTCCCACTCTGTGGATTGTCTTTGTATCTTGGTCACCGTTTCTTTTTGAGGTGCAGAAGCTTTTCAATTTTATATAATCCCATTTGTTTATCATTGCTTCCATTTGCTTGGTCAGTGGTGTGTCGCCTTTAAAGATACTTTTCGTTTCGATGTCATAGAGCATTTCTCCTATGTTTTCTTCGATGTACCTTATAGATTCATGTCTGATATCAAGATCTAGAATCCATTTTGATCTGACTTTTGTGCATGGCGTTAGAAGGAGGTCTAAGTTCATTTTTTTTCATGTAGCTGTCCAGTTTTCCCAGCACCATTTGTTGAAGAGGCTTTTCTTTGCTCCACTTAATATTTTTTTGCTCCTTTATCAAAGATTAAGTGGTTGTATATTTGTGAGTGCGTTTCAGGATACTCAGTTCTATTCCATAGGTCTACGGGGGTCTGTCTCTATACCAATACCACACTGTCTTAATTACAACTGCTCTGTAGTAGAGGCTTGAGGTTGGGGAAAGTGATACCTCCCATCTTCTTTTTCCCAAGGATTGCTTTAGCTATTCGTGGGGTTTTATTATTCCATGCAAATTTCAGGAGTGTTTGTTCAATTTCTTTGAAGAACATCATGGGTATCTTTTATAGGGACCGCATTGAATCTGTATAAAGCTCTAGGGAGTATTACCATTTTGATAATGTTAATCCTTCCAATCCATGAGCAGGGAATGTGTCTCCATTTCCTCAGGTCTTCTTTTATTTCCTGAAGTAACGTTTTGTAGTTTTCTTTGTAGAGATCCTTTACATTCTTTGTCAAACTGATTCCTAGGTATTTGATTTTCTGTGGTGCAATTGTGAATGGGATAGTTTCTTTAATGTCCCTTTCTTCTCTTTTCGCTGTTTGCATATAGGGAAGGCCATTGACTTTTGGGTATTGATTTTGTACCCTGCTACTCTACTATATGAATGTATTATTTCTAGGAGCCTCTTGGTAGAGAGTTTTGGGTTTTCCAGGTATATTATCATGTCATCTGCAAATAGTGATAACTTGGCTTCTTCCCTTCCTATCTGGATGCCCTTAATGTCTTTTTTCTTCCCTGATTGCTATGGCAAGTACTTCCAGTACTATATTGAATAGAAGTGGTGAGAGTGGGCAGCCTTGTCTTGTCCCTGATCTTAAGGGGAAGGCTTTCAGTTTTTCCCCCATTGAGAATGATGCTCGCTCACACAGTTTTCTAAGAGGAAATAGGAATCGTCTCGAGGACTTTGTCACTCAGCTCTCACTCTTTCTTTTTTTTCCTTTAAATCTTTAACTTTTTTATTATACCACCGTGAGATATACAATTACAAAGATGGAATAATCCAGCGGGCATGGCTACGAGCCCCCGCATCCGCCATCATCAGTAACGCCAGAGAAGACAATCCAGACACAGCTGGCTCCTACTCACGAGGAGCAGCCCATGGAGTGGCCGGTGGAGCAAAGAGAGGAACGAAACTGGCTCCATCCCTGGCAGGGTTCAGCACAGCTCCTAGGGCCAGCAGACAATTGGGCTGCTGTGGCCAGGAATCGAGGCCCCTCCCTTTATCCCTCCATCTCCAAAGACCCAGCGTGGGTGGCTACCAGCCTCAAGCTGCCGTCATCAGTAACCGGGGAGAAGAGCATGTCCAGACGCACAGCTGCAAAGGCTCCTACCCACAAATAGCTTAGATAATAACCTAGTTTAGGGCCAGGTCCTTCCCAGGACCTTGCCCATATATACATTGTAATGATCATTGTAGTTGCAACAGAGCCGGAGCAATAGCTCAGCGGGTAGAGCATTTGCTTTGCACGCGGCTGGGCCTGTGCTAGCCGGGTTCGATTCCCGGCATCCCATATGGTCTCCCGAGCATCACCAGGAGTGATTCCTGAGTGCAGAGCCAGGAGTAACCCCTGAGCATAGCCGGGTGTGACCCAAAAAGCAAAAAAAAAAAAAGAAAGAAAGAAAAATTGTACTTGCAACAAACTGGGGGGTGGGGGGCTGATATGAAATGGGGAGTGGGTGGTGGACTGTGGCTTTTGGTGGTGGTAGCGGCACATTGGTGGTGGGAATGGGTCACTGGTGGAGGGACAGGTGCTGGAACACTGCATGACTGAGACCCAATTATGAACATCTTTGCAATGGTCTATGATCTGGCTGCGACATGTCACCCCATTGATCGCCAGGGTTGATTCGGCTGATCTGGCTGGCTAGGCGGGTGTCCCCTTCCTCCCTCACCGCCCCATGTGCGTCCCTCCCGAAGCTGTGCGCTCGGTTGAAGAGGACGGCCTTCCCCGAATAGAGACGGACTGTCTTCAGTCGAGGGTATATGAGTAGCTGCGCTCCCCTGCTAGAACCTCCAAACAAGCTCTCAAGGTATAATAATAATTTTAAAAAAGATTTTCATGATTGGGTTTCATTCATACAGTGCTCCAGCACCTGCCCCTCCACCAGTGCCCATTTCCCACCACCAATGTCCCCAAATTCCCTCCCTTCCCCAGCCTGCCTCTATGGCAGGCACTTTGCCATTTCTCTCTCTCTCTCTCTCTCTCTCTCTCTCTCTCTCTCTCTCCTCCCTCTCCCTCTCCCTCTCCCCTTCCCCTCTCCCCCTCTCCCCTTCCCCTTACACACTGTGGCTTGCCATACAGACATTTAGGGGTTATCATGTTTATCCCTTTGTTCCAATGCTCAGTTTTAATCTGGCATTACCATTTTCAGCAGTTAATAGAATACTGGTATATATTTATATCCCAAAAATGAATGCAGTCATTCTCTGTCTGTCCTTTATCCTTTTTAATCTTTGATAGCTACATCTAGCAGTTCTCAGGGCTTACTTCTGAATAAGCCTGTGCTCAGGAATCAGTAAAGGTCCAAAACTGGACATAGCCACACAAAAATGTCCTTCTGTGGAGGCTGAAATGTCCAGAGCTGTGTAAGTCCCTCAGCTCTCACTCTTCAGGCTGATGTGTGCTCACAAAAGGAGTAGTGTCTGGGAAAGAAATCACACTGGAGAGAAGAGATAGCCCAAGTCCGTACCAAGAAACAGCCAGTTTCGAACTTACTTTGCAGATGGACTTTCCACTGTCGAGGCCCCCTCCACAAAGCAAGTTGTCGTAGTTTACTTTTAACTTCTCTATGAGTGGTTTGATATGTATTTCACAGATCCTTCTATTTAATATGTTAATCTGTGCCTCCTGCAGCTGGTAAGGTGCTTCCAGATGACCTGGGTGAATGGGGAAATAAGCGTCAGCCAAGTGATGAAACCCAGGGAAAGCACCCAGGCCCCTCCCAAAGGTACTTGTAATGGAGCTGTGGCAGGGTTGGAGCAGCCTTGCTCAGAGCACAGGCAGAGATGAAGGCCAAAGATGTTTGGAACAAACAGGAGAAAACAAAATCAAAGGGCTTGTGGTGGTGGGAAAGACTGGGGGGGGCAGAGCATTGCCCCCTACAGTGGTTCCCGTCAAGGTTTCTCTAACATGGGTCAGAGGGGAGGAGCTGTCATTCCCCAGCTCCTCCCCTCTAGTGGAGGGAGTCTGTCTGGCTGCAACTGCATGAGTGAAGTAGAAGCAGGGCCACAAAAGAGGACAAGACTGAGACCAGGTTTGGACTATGCTGAAGAGAGCTACAATGAACATAGGAGAGCAAATATCTGTTACGAATAGCATGTTGGGGCCCTTGGAGAAGATGCAAAATGTCCACGTTGGATGAGTGTGTGAAGGAAGTATGATGAATGTACACAACCAAGCACTACTTGGCCATAAAATATAAAGAAGTCATGCATTTTCTGGGACCTCGGAAGAGTACCGAGCTTTGAGAAGTTATTCAGGAAAGACACAATGCAGAATTGCCTTTCATATGTGAGATATCAAGGAACAAAGCAGGGTATAAAAATGCCCAAAAGCATTAGGAACAGAACTGGTCTTCAGTAGGAAGCAACCATAGGGGAGAGTGACTGGAAGAGCAGACCAAGGGGAGACCTTGGAGCAAGGTAAGCGCAGAACAAACACTCTGGTGCAGGGTTGGCCTGGTATGTGCTATGCATGAAACCCCATCATCAATATTATAACCATGGCGCCTAAAATGATGTTTTTATAAATGAGGTCAATTAACTGAACAGGCAGAGAAAGCAAGACCTCTCCTCAGGATGTGGCTAGGATTTCATCATAAGCATATCACAGTCTACTTTTCTTTTTTTTTTATTTTAATTTTGTGTTTTGAGGTCACACCTGGCAGTGCTAAGGGACTGTCCTGGTTTTCTGTTCTGAATGACCCCTGTCAGTTACTACTATTTTAAAAACAATATGGAGAGACTATTTGGACTCTACTCTGTGGGTGGAAAGTAGTAAGGAGTAGACTGTAAGCAGGGGGTATTGGTTTGCCCAGTGCATTGCTGTGATGTGCTAAGGCTGTAAAGTAGGTAATAAAGCAAACGAGACACACTATCTCAAGGAGCAATTGGTCTGGGCACACCCTCCATGTGGGTTCTGTTGCCAACTATTACTCACAGATCTGAGCTGGAGTCTATAAGCTGCAGCCTGGTGACAGGGAAAGGTCAGTCACATGCAGACCTGGCTGTGTCTGGTCCATCCTGTGTCCGGTGGTGCAGTTGGGAATATGATGGAGGAAGGACTGCTCCAGGCTGAGTGCTCCCTGTTCTGAAAGCTGCTCTAGTCTGTGACGTTCTGTCATGTTTTCTCTAACATGTGACGTTCTGTCAATGTTTCTCTAACACGGGCCAGAGGGGAGGAAAGCTCTGGCCCGTGTTAGAAAAACCTTGTTCTGTCTGTGCTTCTGAGTAAATGACTGTCCCTGAAAGCAGTGGTATCTACCAGTGAGAATACTGCGGAGTGAACTGCTCCCTTGACAGGACAACATGACACCTAGAATCAACAGCACCTAGACACCACAGGTCTCTCCGTTCCAGTAAATCAACAGCACCTAGACACCACAGGTCTCTCCGTTCCAGTAAATCAACAGCACCTAGACACTACAGGTCTCTCCGTTACGGTAACTTTAATCTCCAACAGCTGTTCTGTCATCTCACAGAAATTTATGTGATGCCAAATTTACATTAGACTGTTTTAACCTCGTATTCTAATTTCTTGGTCCAAAAGCATTCACCATTGTGCAAAAATATCTATTTAATATTTCTCCTATCTCTGATTCAAAGGTATAGAAAATCCAAGAAATTTGGCAGAATGGACACATTTTAAGATGAGGGCAGTAAGATTCATAGAGGCGAATGGTCTTTCTGCATCGATTCCCAATTTTAATTTCCCAGACAGAGGACAGATCTGCTTTCTATTCCTGCTTCCCACATGTCTTCCATGGTACAGAAGCTCAAGGAGCATTTGGTGAAGCCTTGGAGCAGTCTGTTCCACTGTCACTGGGATTCGGGGTAGATACTCTATGGCTTAGTCAAGAGAGCCTAAGCTCCTGTTCCCAAAAAGTCCTAGATGCTGAGACTTTTGAACCAATGATAAAGACTATGATTATTTAGAAGATAATAGTATGATAGAATAGAATGATAAAGACTATGATGATTTAGAAGAATATGCTGTCCTGTGGGAATGAACGCCACAGCCACCCCTGCTGCTCTGTCCCCCTGGCCAGAGCCTTCCCTTGCCCCAACTCACTCTGTTCCGACAGCTTGCCCCAGCCAGTTATCCAGCAGTCACTTTTCTCGTTAATTTTTAATTCAGTAGTTGGGACGCAGACAGGGAAGATGTGAGGATTGAAAGGTGCTTTCAGCCGCAGTTGCAACAAAGCAATGTCGTTTACCATGTAGTAGTTCTTGTTATACTCTTTGTGGACAATGACTTTATTTACTCTTGATTATCCGGCTGTTGCTGGAGGGTTCTTTCAACTTACTGTAACCTAACAGGACCTTGTAGTCCTCTGGCTTATGGGACCTGTAGTGAAGAGTTGGAGTGAGTGCCATCCTCCTGCCATCCTTCCCCTCAAGAAAGAATCCCAACCCACCAACATTCTAGAGAGACATGCACTTCCTTCCTCCCTTTCTAACATTCCCTCAATGCAGGTTTCATGTGTCCTTTGAAAGTTTTTGACAATTTTCCATTGTGTACCAGAATGGAATTGTAGGGAATATCAGTGGTAGAAGTTGCCACTGGAGACAGAAAAAACGGCACCACTTCATTTTAGAGGAGAAGAGATGGTTCATTCATGGCTCTGATCAGAATGTCTCAAAGGTCCCATGGCCTAGAGTGAGTCACAAAGACCCCGTTTCCCAGCCAAGACTGGTCCATGCTCTTTTGCCACATTTCATCTGCTCCAAAGCCCGGTGACAGAAACAATCTCTGTTGAGCAAACAGAAGATTTCATGCGACTTTCCAGCCTTTGTTCCCTTCTCATACTGTCTCCTTCCCTCTATGTTGTCTCACCAAAACCTCCCCTGACATCTCTGGAACCCCTCCCACAGCCTGTCTGGAATGGGGCAAACTACTTGTTTATACCAAACTTATGCTTCTTTGCCCCTGGCAAGGAGTTTCCCTGGGGCTATTGGTCTTGTATTGAGCATCAAGCCTGTGCCACATATGTGAATAAGGACCCTGTGCACCCAGTGTGTTTGCACAAAGGGAAACTAAGATCTTATGCAAGTGTCTAATAATGGGCAAGATGTACAAAAGAGAATCTGTTTTGAGTAAGAGCTAGGGCTAAGGTCGGAGGATATGATGTATGAACGGGGAGTGAAAACATTCTGGAACTAAAGTCCACTTTCCTGTAATTCTTGATAAGCATGGGTAGAACCAGTTTCCAGTGAATTATTTAAAAGAAAGGTACATGTAACTGAGACAACTACACTATCTGGGTAGATATCACCAAACTGTGAGGTGAGAGGACAGGTCTCTCACCTCAGGTCCCCAGGTCCACAGGAGGAAACTGTGTTCTGTGCTGGGAGTTGAGATTCAGATGGTTGAGAGTCTGGTGTGGAGCCGGGATGCATGGCACACACAAACAGCTAGTGGCAGCAAACTCCCCAGACAAAGTGTGTTTGAAAAACAGACCAGACACTCTTACCCTCCACTGTACTTATTGTGCCCCACCCCACCCCTATCCCCAATCCCACTTCCAAAGCTAGGGGTGATGGAGGGGAAGACACACTTCTCCAAGCAGTGGGCAGCTGTGATCACCCAGAATTTGTCGATGAGGGAACCGCCGCACACGTGTCTGTGACGGTAGAGCACGCTGGCCTGCCAGGGCCACCTGCCTTCTGATGCGTCTTCACCATTAATGATCTTGCCAATGAGACCAGGTTTCCCACACTGGATACCTGTAGAAACAATTCTCTACCTGAGCCACCTGTGTTAGGAGGCCACTCCGAGGCCTCCAAAGGACAGTGTAAACAGGGCAGGAGACACTATGGCCTTCCTGCTGCTTCACAGCTACAAAAGCCAAAGCTCCTGATAAAGTACCATGGCTCATGTGACAAAGGGCAATAGCAGTCATAAGACTGGGTGAGGAGTAGAGGATGGACGGGATGGAGGCCAGCAGCTCCTGGGTACGTGTGTGTGTGCTGCACACACACACACACACACACACACACACACACACACGGACCCAGGGAGCTGCTGTGTAGGGACGCCACCAAGCACTCAGACCTTCTCTGCCCTGACAAGCACACCACTTGAGAAGTGTCAGCTCTGAAAGATGCTATTGTTTGGGACAGTTTGATAGTCAATTCCCACCTCAGCCCACTATTCCAGGAATACAGAGACCAGAGAGCAACTTTGCTTGACAACCCCCTTCTGGAGTTGTACCCTCCATTCTTTTATTGGACACATCTAGCAATGCTTGGGGGTCATTCCGATGATACTCGGGGATCCATGCAGTGTGAGGGTTTTTTTTTTTTTTTGCTTTTTTGGGTCACACCCAGCAATGCTCAGTGGTTACTCCTGGCTCTGCACTCAGGAATTAACTCCTGGCGGTGCTAGGGGACCATATGGGATGCCGGAGATTGAACCTGGGGGACGCGTGCAAGGCAAACACCCTACCCACTGGGCTATCGCTCCGGCCCCCACAGTGTGAGATATTGAACCCAATGTCTCATACTTGCAAAGTAAGTGCTCTCCCCCTAAACCACATGCCCTGGCCATATTTCCCCATTAGTGTTGTTTTGATTGGGGGCCATACTTGATGATACTCAGAGGTCACTCCTGGCCAGGCTGGAGTGGGATAGGGGACTCTGTGCTGTGCCCAAGATCAAAAAGGCATCAGACTATATTCCTGGACTCCTTCCCAGTCCTATCCCATGGGCTGATGGAACAGGTCGGGAAGAAGTCTTTACATTTAGCAGCCTTGGCCTGAATCCTTTTTGCCCTCCCCAAGAGCCCACCCAGGCCAAATAAAGGTGCTCCTCCCTCAGAGCTGAAGCACGGGAGGGACCCAAGAGGATGAGCGTTCTCAGACAACCCCATGTGAAGCCTACCTGGAGCAGTACTTGGTGTTTTTGCTTTTGAAGGAGGAATAATCACTGAGGTGGCCTCAGGGAGCTAGCGCACAGCAAGTATAGCGGAACCATGGCTGTAGCTGACACCCAGGCTGGTGTTAAGCCTGGGGCTCTGAACTTCGCCATAGGACTGATGGGCGTTGGTGTCAAGGGCCGGTGGGCGTCGTCGGTGTCAAGGACTGCCTTAGCGGGCACGTGGCCAGAGGGGGTGGGGAGATAGTGAGGCGGGGGTGGGGGGGGCGGGACTGGCGACTCCAAACCGCCTCCTGAAGGTGGGGCGCCTCCCACGCCGGTCCACCCCTTGTTGCTGGACTACCCTTACCACTCGAATGTCCCGCATTGATCCGGTAAGTACAAGGCACTTAGTTTCTTGGTCAGGGAAGGCCCTGAGCCGTCGAATTCTTCCATATAAGCCCTGCATAAAAGATTAATGCTGAACGCGTGGGCGCTCTGGGAAGCGGGTGACACACGGGCTCTCCCTCTACATACATACCTTTAGCAGGCGGAGGAGAGACCTCTCCTGGGGGTGATAAGGTTTTATTCTTGGCTCTGCGCCCAGGAATAAACTCTGGTGGGGGCTCGGGCACCTTATGGGGTGCCAGGGATCCAACCCTGGTTGACTGCAAAGCAAACGTCCTACCTGCTCTACTATTTCTTGTGCCCCTATACAAACTTTCATTAACGGTACTGAAGAAAATAGGGCTCTGTGTTGATGCCAGATAAACGAAGTTGAGGATGCTCTTTCTTTCTGGACTTTTCTGAGTTCTTGAAACATTTCATAAGAAAATATTCCCCCTCTCCCTGCCATCATCTGCATCCTCCACATAATAAATGTTTGGTTTGTGCTGAAAAAAAAATGATGGCAGAGACGTCAGGGTAGTTAGGTTGTATCCTGGCAGTGTACAGTAATAGTCAAAAATCAGAGCTCATTTAAGATTGCCAAGTACTTCTAACTCACTGTCAAGATCCAAGCATAGGTGTAAGCCCTCCCCATACACCTCCCTTCCGTGTCTAACAAGGACTACAATTATGCTTTCTAGAAATGAAGTCATTGGCAGGAGACGGCACAGCATCCCCTGGAGGCAGAGCTCTCATCACATCACATACTCCTTCCATCTCAAGAGGAGGGAAGGATGAAAGTGAGTTCAGGTTCTGGCCTCTAGTGATTCTCTTCTCCCCAGAGAATTATTCTGTCCATGCCCAGGTCTCTAGCCTCATCCCACAACAGGAATCCAAGTCCAATGGTCTAAATCTCTGTATTAAATTACCATCATCTCTGGTGCAGGAACCATAATATAGAGGTCAGAGTGTTTGCTCTTTACATGGCTATCCCAGGTTTGATCCCTGGTATCCCATGTGATACCCTGCACTGCCAGGAGTAAGCATTGCCAGGTGTGGCAAAACCAAACTAAACAAACAAAATTAGAAGTGTTTTATGTTGCCAAGTATCTAGTAATTTCAAAAGCTAAAGTGTTCTGCTATTATCTTTTCATTGGAGATGGTGTTTACTGGAGGAGAGGGGCATATTTTCAGCATGACTCAGCCAACTGGACCAGAAGATTCAGTGCTTAGACCTAGAGATGCAGAGGCCCACCAGAGCCAACCCATTGGTGCTCAGAGATTCCCAGGGCTAATCAGCAGTCCTCGGGAGCCTAATGGTGCTGGAGACCGCACTCACCTCGGGAGCCTCATGGCATGGGGACCACACTCAGACCCTTCTTCCTGCTCCTGCTCGCATGTGTCCCTGCCCCTGCTCAGATGGCTCATCTCCCCTGTCCCTAACACTATGGTCTTATTTCTTCTCGGTTTCATTCTTGAACAATGGTATGGGGTTACAAAGGAACAAAAAAAAAAAACAGAAGGGACCAAAATATGGTAAATTTTAATTATTATTGATTATCAAAAAATAGAACAAAGTCCCTATAGAGTTCAAAATATATGTATGGGGGCCGGAGCGATAGCCCAGCGGGTAGGGCATTTTCCTTACACGTGGCCGGCTTGTGCCGGCCCGGGTTCGATCCCCGGCATCCCATATGGTCCCCAAGCACAACCAGGAGTAGCTCCTGAGTGCAGAGCCAGGAGAAACCCCTGAGCATTGCCAGGTATGACCCAAAAAAGCAATATATATATATATATATATATATATATATATATATATATATATATATATATGTGTATGGGGGCTTGAGAATACTTTAGTGGTAGAGCCCCCACCTTCCTGGAGGCAAGTCTGATTCCATCTAACATGTGATTACCCAACACTACATAAAGTGTGGTGTTGGAGGACAGGTTTAGCTATTCTGGGAGCTTTGTTGTTTTGCCCACTCCCAGCTTAATCTACTTAAGTCAAGGTTCATTCTAATGAGACCTCTCTTCTATGTAAACACTGCTAGAGGGTGTGGCAGTTACAGAAGTCACCTTGATTGAATAACTTCTGACTTATACATCTACTAAGACTTCTATGTTTTCTAGATTGGGCACAGCTCCTCTTTATACCCACTGCACCCAGCGTGGGACAGTTAGAATTTACCAGGAGACTACCACCCTGGCTACCCTGAGACTATAGGAACACTATAGGAAGGATCATACTAGTTTGCTCTAAGCAGGCGAGTGTGGCCCTTTCAGTACACGAGAACAAGATACTCAGAATCACCCTGGTGCAGATAATAAGAAGGATCTTGTGGGTACCATCTAGATTACATGAAGCTCATGAAGTTAAGATTTATTACTTTATACTAGCCCCTTCTCTCCAGTGTTTTACATAAGAGATAATCTTGGTAGAAAGGATTAGTCCTTGGCATAACCTTTGTTTATACCTGTAATAGGGTGTGGCACTACACTCTGTTTAGAGTTCTTTGTTGACATGACCCTCCAGGTTGGATTACTTTGGTGTATATAAGGGGACTGACTTGAGGCCCCTTCACCTTTAGCTTTTGGCTTTTGGCTCCTTCAGCTTTTGGCTCCTCAGCCTTGGCGGCTTTTGGCTTTTGGCTTTTTGCTCTTTGGCCTTTTGCTCCTTCTTCTGGGTAGGACTCAGCTCGGGTGAGATCCTCTCTCTTTGGTGGGAGACTTGGGCTCTTTTGTATGGTCTAAGTTCGAACCAGAGCTAAAGTTTGTTCATTATATTGGAGTGCTGTGGAAGAGCTTTTGTACTATTAAAAGCCCTTTTTGGAACTGCACTGGACTCATGAGTTTTCATCTGTTCTTCCGCGTCCTCAGAGGTAGAAGAGAACCTCTGTCCTGACACTGTCGGGGACCCCAGCGGCATTCCCGACAGTGTGGGATCACTATTTAGCATCAAACTTTAGCATGCATGCACCATGGGTAAGTGTGCATGGTCCTGGACCCTGGCAACAATAAAAAAAGAGGAAACAGAAGGAAGAAGTAATAAAAATATGTAAAAAATAAAATAAATTCAAGGTAAGATCATAATAATTAGATAAAATGGATGATCATGAAAAGAAACTATTATGACAATGTGCTAAAGAAGTAAGCAAAGCCCAAGTCTGTGTTGTTTATAAAAGTCACATTCAAAATATAGTGACAAAGGTAGGGTGAGCAAAGCCAGGTACCAAAGCCTGGTGAGCACAGGGAAATTAGGGTGTCTTTGAGCTCACAGGGCCTGAGATACAGCCGCTACCCGGCACACACCAGAAAGAGAGGGGTGAGGAGAAGCTAAAAGCAGTGGAGAACTTTTAATATTATCCACAGCCTTGGGACTAAGTGAAGTAATAGATGCTATAATTTTTGTTTCATTTTTAAACGAATTTTCTTGTGGTTAGTCTCTTTAGAGTGTAGGGCTGCCTTGATTGGGCTCTATAAATTTTGTTCTCACGCGACATATAAATAGAATGGAGGGATGTGTGGGCAGACACAAGCTAGCCATTACCTGCAGGATCCTTAAAGAAAGGCCTAAGAGTAATCAAACATTTGGGGAAAAGTCTTCAAAGTGAAATATAGAGATAACAATTAATGCTTTGGATAAAATAAGCACTCACAAAAAAATTCAGCAGAGCAGTGCCATAAGGAAATTTGAATAGATAATTTCAATAAAACTAAAAGAAGATCGGGACTGGAGCAACAGCACAGTGGGGAGGACTTTTGCCTTGCACATGGCCAACCCAGGTTCGATCCCTGGCAACCTATATGATCGCCTGAGTACCATCAGGAGTAATTCCTGAGTGCAGAGCCAAGAGTATCCCTGAGCATGCTGTGTGTGACCCCCAAAAAACACTTAAAAAAACTAAAAGAAAATATAGAATCCATGGCATAAGAAGAACGGCTATAAGACAAGGAACTAACTGTCACAAAGCACTTCTAACATCTGCTAGGAGCTATTAGAAATTCAAATTATGGTATTAAAAGTTAAAAGTTCAAGTAGAATAGAATGAAGTATATTAAGGAAAAATTTAACCAAATTCTAATTCCAACACAAAAATATTTGGAGTTTCAGAAAGAGGAAAAGAATTTTTTTCTACATCTAAAGAGCTCACTTGGTATTCATAATAAAGGAAAATAAGACTCTAAGGTGTATATTACTGATGCATTTCAAAACTGCACAGATGATGCTAAATGCTTCCAGAGAGAAACAAAATTAAATGGTGACAAAAGATCAAGCCCCTGATCCACTGTCTCCGATCACCTACAAAGTGTTTTCTCTCACAAATATTGTTCTACTGACGTAATGGCCACTAACTGAACTACTCTGGATCAACCCTCTATTCTGGCCTGTGAATCCATCTCTACAGAAAATTGGAAATACTCACGGGGACTGGACATAATGCCTGTCCCCACAGGTAAACTATCTCATTGTGATGGTTATGATTTAATAGGCTGGAGGCCTAGAGGCAAGTTTGTTCCTAGTTGTTTTGATGATCCTAATTATGCTAAAGGTCATTTTGTCCCTACAGTCAATTGGCATTGTTTCTCCCTTCAGCTACGTATCCAGGCCCATACATAGGTACATATCCAGGCACATACATATCCCTGCTGGAATGGCATGACAAGGATATCTCCCCCCCAACCCTTGGTGATGAGTAATGGAGCACTTTACCCCAACATACTGACAGCAATTAGCTGCAGCCTTAAGCCCTGGCCGCTATTGGGATGGAGATTTTCATGGCTCAGAGCAGTTCAGTTTGACTTATGTATGTAGTGACTCATCCTTGAGCAACTTTCCTTCTTCCACTGTTCTCTTGAAACCTCCTACAATGCCTGAGCTGGATTTAGCACTGACTTCCTTTCCTGACAAGAGCACTTCTTCCCTCCTGCTGGGTGCCACGGCTCCTTGAGAAAAAGTGTGGTGAAAAGATCATCAGAGATTATTTTGAGAGACTGTATGCCGTAAAACACGAGCATCTAGAAGAAATGGATAAATTCCTGAAGTCCTATAACCTCCCATGGATGAAACAAGAAGACCTGCAATACCTGAATAAGCCTATCACCATCGAGGAAATTGAAACAGTAATTCAAAGTCTGCCCAAATACAAAAGCCCAGGTCCAGACGGATTCACTAGTGAACTCTACCAAACCTTTAAGGAGGACATACTGCAAGTCCTTTTCAAGTTCTTCAAGGAAATAGAAGAAACAGAAACACTCCCAAACAACTTCTACGAGGCACATATCACCCTGATACCCAAAGCAGGGAGAGACAACACAAAGAAAGAAAACTACAGACCAATCCCCTGATGAACATAGATGCTAAGACCTTCAACAAAATACTAGCAAACAGAAACCAAATACTCATCAAGAAGATTATACATCATGACCAAGTAGGATTCATCCCGGGAATGCAAGGATGGTTCAACATTCACAAGTTAATCAACATAATACATCATACCAATAAGAGAAAAATAAAAACCATATGATCCTATCAATAGATGCAGAGAAAGCATTTGACAAGATCCAGCACCCGTTCATGATTAAAACCCTCCAGAAAATGGGAAGTGAAGGGACTTTCCTCAAGATAGTTACAGCCATCTACCAAAAGCCCACAGCAAGCATCATTCTCAATGGGGAAAAATTGAAAGCCTTCCCCCCTTAGATCAGGGGACAAGACAAGGTTGCCCACTCTCACCTCTTTTATTCAATATAGTACTGGAAGTACTTGCCATAGCAATCAGAGAAGAAAAGGACATCAAGGGCATCCAGTTAGGAAGGAAGAGGAAGAGATCAAGCTATCCTAATTCACAGATGACTTGATATTATACCTAGAGAACCCTAAACTCTCTACCAAAAAACTCCTAGAAACAATAGCTACATATAATAGACTGGCAGGATACAATATCAACACCCAAAAAGTCGGTGGCTTTCCTATATACAAATAATGAAAGAGAAGAAAGGGATATTAAGTAAACAATTCCATTCACAATTGTGTCACAGAAAATCAAATACCTAGGAATCAACTTAACCAAGTGTGTAAAGGACCTGTACAAAGAAAACTACAAGACACTGCTCCAAGAGATAAAAGAGGACACAAGGAAATGGAAACATATTCCCTGTTCATGGATGGGGAGAATCAACATTGTCAAAATGTTAATACTCTCTAGAGCTCTGTACAGATTTAATGCAGTCCCTATAAGGATACCCATGACATTCTTCAAAGAAATTGACCAAACGCTCCTGAAATTTGTATGGAACAATAAACCCACAAGTATAGCTAAAGCAATCTTCGGGAAAACGAAGATGGGAGGCATCACCTTTCCCAACTTCAAACTGTACTACAAGGTAGTAGTAATTAAAACAGCATGGTATTGGAATAAAAACATACCTGTAAACCTATGGAATAGAATTGAGTATCCTGACACCCAACCTCAAACACATGATCATTTAATCTTTGATAAAGGTGCAAAGAGTCCAAAATGGAGTAAGGGAAAGCCTCTTCAACAAGTAGTGTTGGGAAAACTGTGCAGCTACATGTAAAAAAAAAATGAACTTGGACCTGTGTCTAACACCATGCACAAAAATCAGATAAAAATGGATTAAAGATCTCAATATCAAACTTGAATCCATAAAGTACATTGAAGAAAATATAGGAAAAACCCTCCACGACATTGAAGCTAAAGGCATCTTCAAAGGTGAAACATCACGAACAAAGCTACTAGAAGAAAAGATAAACATATGGGACTACATGAAACTAAAAAGCTTCTGCACCTCAAGAGAAACGGTGATTAAGATACAAAGGCAGTCCACAGAATGGGAAAGAATATTCACCCAATACCCATCTGATAAGGGGTTAATATATAGGATATATCAGGCACTGGTAGAACTTTACAAGAAGAAAACAAACAACCTCATCAAAAAATGGGGAGAAGAAATGAACAGAAACTTCAACAAGGAAGAAATTCTAATGGCCAAAAAACATGAAGAAATGCTCATCATCACTAATCATCAGAGATATGCAAATCAAAACAACAATGAAATACCACTTTACACCACAGAGACTGGCACCTATTCAAAAGAGCAAGAACAACAAGAGCTGGCATGGATGTGGGGAAAAGGGGACACTCATCCATTGTTGGTGGGAATGCCGGCTGGTACAGCTTTTCTGGAAAACAATATGGACATTCCTCTAAAGACAGAAATTGAACTCCCATTTGACCCAGCCATACCACTCCTGGGAATCTACTCTGGGAAACCAAAAATATGCAGCGGAAACACCATCCCTACTTTTATGTTCATAGCAGCATTGTTCACAATAGCCAGAATCTGGAAGCAACCAGAGTGCCCGAAAATCGATGACTGGATAAAGAAGCTTTGTTATATCTACACAATGGAATACTATGCAGCTGTTAGGAAAAATGAAGTTATAAAATTTGCCTATAAATGGATTGACATGGAGAAGATTATGTTGAGTGAAATTAGCCAGAAGGAGAGAGACAGATACAGAATGACTGCATTTATCTGCATAACATAAATATATATGTACATATTATGATACCAATATCCAAGGTCAAGTGAAACATATATCAGGAGGTCTTGTCAAAGGTGGAAATTATCACAAACGTGTGGGAGTCAGAGGCTAGGTAAGACAGAAAATGGAACAGTGTGCTAACAATTGTTGAGGGTACTAATACCAACCTAGAACTGAGCATTAAATAGAGGGAAAAGATACACATGACAACCCTTTAATGTATGTTCTGTAATCCATAGTCTGGAAGGGAAGGAAAAGAGAAAGAGAAAGAAAGGGAAATAAATAAAGAACCTGCCATGGAGTTGGGCTTTGGGAAGAGGGAGGGAACTGGGTAGTTGGTGGTGGGAGATGGGCACTGGTGAAGGGATGGGTGCTGGAACACTGTATGACCAAAACCCAAATATGAACTTTTTAATTTTATATCTTTGTAATTGTATGTCTTACAGTGGTATAATAAAATACTTTAAAAAAAAAGAAGTAACGTGGTGAGGGTCACTCCCATGCTGGGTGATGCAGTGGATCCCTGGTGTGGTTTGACCTGTGGGGCTGCTTGACCCGAAGTCTGCACCTTTCGGGATCAGAGCAGAGTCTCCCCCAGTCCTTGGTTTCCCCAGACCCTTCCTGGGGTGACTCTATAGGGAGGGGGAAGCAGTAACCATTTCTCAAGCTGTCACCCATCTTCACCCCAAATCCTATTTGTCATGTGCTACAAAGTCAGTCAATTGAAAATAAAACATGGGGCTGGAATGATAGTACGGCAGGTGAGGTGACACCTGACATGTGGCCAACTCAGGTTTGAGCCCCAGCACCATAGAGGGTCCCCTAAACCTCTCCACAAGTGATCCATGAGCACAGATTTAGGAGAAAGCCCTGAGCAGAGCCCTGTGCACCTCCAATATCCAACATCAAAAACAAAGTAAGATGTGGTCAATTGTGCCAGAGCGAGATAGCCCTCATCTTCAGCTTGCGAATACCATGTGTGCTTGGTTTGAATTTGAGGCCCTAGGACTTGTTCACTGTATCAAAAAGCTTTCTGCCTCTTCAACAAGTGGTGCTGGGAAAACTGGGCAGCTACATGTAAAAAAATGAATTTAGACCTCTATTACCATGCACAAAAATCAGATCAAAATGGATTAAAGATCTCAATAGCAGACCAGAATCTATAAAGTACATTGAAGAAAATATAGGAAAAACCCTTCACGAAATTGAAGCTAAAGACATCTTCAAAGAAGAAACACCACTAACAAAACAGCTAGAAGAAAAGATAAACATATGGGACTATATGAAGCTAAAAAGCTTCTGCACCTCAAAAGAAACAGTGACCAAGATACAAAGAGAGTCCACAGAATGGGAAAGAACACTCACCCAATACCCATCTGATAAGGGGTTAATATCCAGGATATATCAAGCACTGGTAGAACTTTACAAGAAGAAAACAACCAACCCCATCAAAAAATGGGGAGAAGAAATGAACAGAAACTTCAGCAAGGGAAGAAGTTCAAATGGCCAAAAGGCATATGAAAAAATGTTCATCATCATTAATCATCAGAGAGATGCAAATAAAAAAAATGAGATGTCATTTCACACCACAGAGACTGGCACATATCCAAAAGAGCAAGAACAACAAGTGCTGGCGTGGATGCGGAGACAAGGGAACACTCATTCACTGTTGGTGGGAATGTTGACTGGTACAGCCTTTTTGGAAAACAATATGGAAAACAATATGGAAAACAATATGTCCATACCACTCCTGCGAATATACCCTGGGAAGCCAAAAACACACAGCAGAAACACCATCTGCACTTTTATTTTTATAGCAGCGCTATTCACAATAGCCAGAACCTGGAAACAACCAGTATGCCCAAGAACTGATGACTGGATAAAGAAACTTTGGTACATCTACACAATGGACTACTATGCAGCTATTAGGAAAAATGAAATTATGAAATTTGCCTATAAATGGATGGAGGACATGGAAAGGATCATGTTGAGTGAAATTAGTCAGAAAGAAAGAGATATAGAATGACTGCATTTATTTGCATGACATAAATATATATATAGTATATATATACACATATATATATATATACATATTATGACACCAAAATCCAATGTCAGGCGAAACGTGAACTAGGATGTCTTACCTAAAGTGGAAATTACCCAAACGTGTGGGAGTCAGAGGTTAGGTAAGACAGAGAAGGGAACACGTGTAAATAAATATCGAAAAAGGCTAATACCAACCTAGAACTGAGCATTAAATGCAGGCAAAAAAAATGCACATGATGGCTTCTAAGTGTATGTAGTGCAACCCACAATGTATAAGAGAAGGAAAAGAGAGAGGGAGAGAGAAAAGAGATAAAGAACCTGCCATTTAGGCTGGCTATAGGAGGGGGGGAGGGAATTGGGGACATTGGTGGTGGGAAATGGGCACTGGTGGAGGGTGGGGTGCTGGAACGCTATGTGACCAAAACCTCTAAACATGAACAACATTGTAATTGTATATCTCACGGTGGTATAATAAAATACTTTAATAAAAAAAAAGAATCAATGTTAAAAAAAAGAAAATTTGTGAAAAATTGTTATGGAGCGATGAGTTCATTAAAACCACTGAGGGTTTCCTAAGCTGTTTGTTGCCAATTGAATAAAAAAAAAAGAGCTTTCTGGTCCTCAGTGTCCATGAGACTCACTCCTCTAAAACTTTCTTCTATTATAGCTCACACGTACTTAGCCCTCCCGACATCAGGGAGATGCTGAGAGCAGGCACAGGAAGGCAGTCATCACACCTGCCTAGCAGGGAACAGGGGGACAGGAAAGTGTGACTGTAACTGTGGCTGCACGTGGCCGCTGTCTTATGAGGGTCTTTCCCAATGCACTTGTCGCCGTAACTTTAGAACTTTAGATCATTCTGGGGTAGAACTGGTCTGTTGGGGGTGTGCTACACTCCATGTCATGAGACTTCCAGGCCATGGTGTCTCCCAAACTCTTCATCCTTTTCTCAGCAACGAGTCGAGAGGCTCTGAGTCACTGGATTTATCCTTTAAGTCAGCTCCTTCTGGGTCTCTCTGTCCCCTTTTCCTCCACTCTCTTCTTCCCAACTGTCCCAGCAAGGAGGAGGTGGGGCAAAGAAGTCCTTTCTTCCTGCCATGCCTGCTGTTCCCTGAAATGACCCACTGAGTCTGGGAAGTCAGGAGACCAAAGAAACCATTTTATTTCTTCAAATCACTATTATTTAGTACGTGAATGGATGCCAGGGTAGGGGAGGGTACAAATACTGTGTGCCAACGGGTACAATGTTTTGGATAAAGAACACAACAGACCTGTGTGGGCTGCACAGTGCTTTAGTGGGCCGTGGAGAGTGGAGGGGAGCAGTAGGGGTGAGGGTACTCCGGGCATGGCCCTCCCAGTGCTCAGAGGACATGTGTGCCTGCCTGTCTGGGCTTTGCTCCTCTTTGCAACTGGAACAACAGAAGTGGGATCTTGACTGGGACCTTGCATGACTCTGGATCAACTTCAAACAACAAGGTCAAGCTCTTGCTCTGCCCTCTCACACATGGCAGCAGGGCCTTGGATAGTACCAAGGCCTCCCACCGCATCAGCCCATGTCTTTGCAGGCCTGCATACAATGAATGCTCTGTAGCTCAGACACTCAGTCAGACGTGGGCCCAAGCTCAAGCACAGGGCAGCACTGCTGGCCACTGCTCCTTTACATCAGGAGTTTCCTGGACACCCCCCCATCCACTGCCTGCACACTCTCCAGCCCAGTACTCTGCCCTCTGGCCCCTGCTGGCATAACCCAGATTCCCCCCCCCTGAACTTCACATTACCCACCCTCAGATACCAACTCCAGGACCTGTGGGACCAGGTTCTCCTACCCAGTGAGGCCCACCTCAGCCCTGTCTCCCAGCCAGGTGAGGCCCACCTCAGCCCCATCTCCTAATCCAGATGATGTCCTGTGGGCAGTGCCCAGCTCCCCCACCTGGCCCCTGAACTCTAGGTTACTCACTCCCTTGAGATCCCAACACCAGGACCCAGAGGGCCCCAGAAACAGGCAGTGCTGGGAGCCAGACTTCAGGAGTCTGCACCAACCTCACAACCCTCCTTCTCCCAGACCCCTCCCACACTGCTGACAGTTTCTTCAAAAGGTTTTCAAGTTCGGGGACAGCTAGGAAATTGAGAACCCTGACTCAGTTTAGACAACTTGATCCAGCACTCTGGGCCAAGTTACACAACAGAGACCTGTAAACAGTCTCTCAAATCAGAGGGGGAGAAAGCTGGGACCCAGAGCTCCAGGAAGGGCCCAAGAGTGCTTGCCCTCGGAGTCTGCAGGAGCCCCAGGTTGAGTTGGGGCTCCCAATGGGAAAGTGTTTGTGCTTGTGGCCGGTACCTGGAACCATTCACTGCTCTTGCAGCCCAGCTGGGTCCCCTGCCCCATCTGTAGGTCAGTCACTGACCAGAAGGACTTGGGCAGTGTCCTGGTGCACATCACTTGAGCATATTTGGGGAGATCAACTTTAATAAGCTTTAACTAAAAGTGCTACCATCATCACCACAAGAAAAATTTCAGGAAAACATCAGTCTTGGGGCCGGAATGATAGTCCAGTGGGTAGGGCGTTTGCCTTGCACGCAGCCGACCCGGTTCAATCCCCAGCATCCCATATGGTCCCCCGTGCACCACCAGGAGTAATTCCTGAGTAAAGAGCCAGGAGTAACCCATGAGCATCGCCAGGTGTGACCCAAAAAGCAAATAATAATAATAATATTATAATAATAATAATAATAATAGTAAAACAAAAACATCAGTCGGTATGCACTTGGACATCATTGCAGGATCTCTGCCATAGACTTGACCTCTGCCTTCAAGATTAGGAATGCCAGGAAGGACACAGGGACCTGGCCTCCAGCATCCAGAGTCCTGTGGCATGTGACTCCTGGAGGCATTTGGTCATGCAGAGACATTTGAAATCCAACTGAAGAAGAGCATGTGGGTTGAGTTTGATAAGAGCAAAACCATCCAAAACAGAAGCAGAAGGAAAGTTTCCTCTCCGGGGAGGACCTGGAGTCCCAGAAAGACAGACGTGAAGTGAAGCCCTTGCAGGAGGGTTGGCTCTTCCTGGACACGAGAGAGGGGCTCGAGGGGGCCCTACTGCAGCTTGTGCAGCATCACGGCTGAGCTGGACTGCTGTGGGTGGGGCAGCACTGCTCTCACTGTCACCTCTACCTTGAGGGCCCACCTTCCCCACGCCAAGTGGACACTGTCCCAGCATCCAACAGCCAACTCTGAGACAGTTTTGGAGAACAGCCTGTAACCCTGGAGCCCTAAGTCAGATGTTGGTTAGGACATTCAAAACCCAACTAGGGGCTCCCTCATGACCGTCAATGCCTCTCATTGGGGGTGGGCCTGAACCATTAGAGCTGCTGCCAGCTAACACGCAGAGCTGCATGTTAGGCCCCATGCACACCCTCCAGCACAGCGTTCTACCCCTCAGTGTCCTCAATTCATCTACAGCCAGGACCAACATGGCATCCCGACAGCCTCTATCACAAGATTCACACCCTCTCTGAGCCTTCACACCAGCTCTTCCCAAGCCTAGTGGTTACCAGGGGGTCCCACCCAGGGAGAGACCAGACCTGGACCCTGTCACCAGTAGAGGATACAGTGACTTCCCACATGAGACCAACTTAAGAGCAACCCTTAGCCCCGAGTGCAAACTTGAGGTGCCCAGGCCTCTAGAAAAATGGTCCCCTCAGAAGCTTCCCCAGAGAATCCAGTGCTTAGTTCATTCCCCTAGCCCAGATGCTGGTCTCCCAGTCGCCAGTTCCAGTGGCCAGAACAACTGGGGACTAGGACTACATCATCAGTTGGGCTTGTTCAATGGAACAATATTATCACTTGGTAAATCATGCTGCCACCATTATTTTTAAAAAATATCTCATTACCTCAGAGTCTTCACATCCCCTGTACTCTGTGGAACCACACTGAGCCTGCACTGCCCATACACAGAACACCACATCCCAGTGATTTGAGCTCCCACTTTCCGTAGCACACAGCACCACACCTCCAGTGTGCTGAGCCCTGCTGCCTATAGCACACAGCAGCACACTCCAGTGAGCTGAGCCCTGCTGCCTGTAGCACACAGCACCATACCTCCAGTGTACTGAGCCCTGCTGCCTGTAGCACACAGCACCACAATCCAGTGTGCTGAGCCCTGCTGCCTGTAGCACACAGCACCACACTCCAGTGTGCTGAGCCCTGCTGCCCGAGGCACACAGCACCACAGTCCAGTGTGCTGGAGCCCTGCTGCCTGTAGCACACAGCACCACACTCCAGTGAGCTGGAGCCCTGCTGCCCGTAGCACACAGACACTCCAGTGAGCTGAGCCCTGCTGCCTGTAGCACACAGCAGCACACCTCCAGTGAGCGGAGCCCTGCTGCCTGTAGCACACAGCACCACACTCCAGTGTGCTGAGCCCTGCTGCCATAGCACACAGCACCATAGTCCAGTGTGCTGGAGCCCTGCTGCCTGTAGCACACAGCACCACACTCCAGTGAGCTGAGCCCTGCTGCCTGTAGCACACAGCACCACACTCCAGTGAGCTGAGCCCCTGCTGCCTGTAGCACACAGCCCACACTCCAGTGTGCTGAGCCCTGCTGCCTGTAGCACACAGCACCACACTCCAGTGAGCTGAGCCCTGCTGCCCATAGCACACAGCACCGCACTCCAGTGAGCTGAGCCCTGCTGCCTGTAGCACACAGCACCACACTCCAGTGAGCTGAGCCCTGCTGCCCATAGCACACAGCATCACACTCCAGTGAGCTGAGCCCTGCTGCCTGTAGCACACAGCACCACACTCCAGTGTGCTGAGCCCTGCTGCCTGTAGCACACAGCACCACACTCCAGTGTGCTGAGCCCTGCTGCCCATAGCACACAGCACCACACTCCAGTGAGCTGAGCCCTGCTGCCCATAGCACACAGCATCACACTCCAGTGTGCTAAGCCCTGCTGCCTGTAGCACACAGCACCACACTCCAGTGAGCTGAGCCCTGCTGCCTGTAGCACACAGCACCACACCTCCAGTGTGCTGAGCCCTGCTGCCTGTAGCACACAGCACCACACTCCAGTGTGCTGAGCCCTGCTGCCTGTAGCACACAGCACCACACTCCAGTGAGCTGAGCCCTGCTGCCCATAGCACACAGCATCACACTCCAGTATGCTAAGCCCTGCTGCCCGTAGCACACAGCACCACACTCCAGTGAGCTGAGCCCTGCTGCCTGTAGCACACAGCACCACACTCCAGTGAGCTGAGCCCTGCTGCCCGTAGCACACAGCACCACACTCCAGTGAGCTGAGCCCTGCTGCCTGTAGCACACAGCACCACACTCCAGTGTGCTGAGCCCTGCTGCCCATAGCACACAGCACCACACTCCAGTGAGCTGAGCCCCTGCTGCCCATAGCACACAGCATCACACTCCAGTATGCTAAGCCCTGCTGCCCGTAGCACACAGCACCACACTCCAGTGAGCTGAGCCCTGCTGCCTGTAGCACACAGCACCACACTCCAGTGAGCTGAGCCCTGCTGCCCGTAGCACACAGCACCACACTCCAGTGAGCTGAGCCCTGCTGCCTGTAGCACACAGCACCACACTCCAGTGTGCTGAGCCCTGCTGCCCATAGCACACAGCACCACACTCCAGTGAGCTGAGTCCTGCTGCCTGTAGCACACAGCACACTCCAGTGAGCTGAGCCCTGCTGCCCGTGAGCACACAGCACCACACTCCAGTGAGCTGAGCCCTGCTGCCTGTAGCACACAGCACCACACTCCAGTGTGCTGAGCCCTGCTGCCCATAGCACACAGCACCACAGTCCAGTGTGCTGAGCCCTGCTGCCTGTAGCACACAGCACCACACTCCAGTGTGCTGAGCCCTGCTGCCTATAGCACACAGCACCACACTCCAGTGAGCTGAGCCCTGCTGCCTGTAGCACACAGCACCACACTCCAGTGAGCTGAGCCCTGCTGCCCGTAGCACACAGCACCACACTCCAGTGAGCTGAGCCCTGCTGCCTGTAGCACACAGCACCACACTCCAGTGTGCTGAGCCCTGCTGCCTGTAGCACACAGAACCACACTCCAGTGAGCTGAGCCCTGCTGCCTGTAGCACACAGCACCACACTCCAGTGAGCTGAGCCCTGCTGCCTGTAGCACACAGCAGCACCTCCCAGTGGCTGCCCTATGTCAATTCCACAGGGTCCAGCCCCAGTGTTAGCCCCTCTGCCTGATGCTCCACAGCTCAAGAAGCATCATCTGCCTACGGCACTCAGGACTGACTGAGGACTACTGGCTGCAATGGGATGTTTCCTGGCATGGAAGAAAGATCTGACTCCAATTTACATGGTACACTTGGGCTCACTGGACCCCAGGAACCGCAGTGCAGCAGGTACGGATATCCCTGCAGATTGGACTGTTCCCCAACCAGACTCTGGTGGCTCCCAGGGTCCCCACTTCAAGAGACAGGAAAGATCCAAGGAGTCGGCTATCAGTGCTGGAACCCAGTCTTGGGTGTTGGCCAGTAACATCTCAACGCAGTTTCAGGGATCAGTCTTAACCATCTGCGCTGCCACTCAATATCTATTCCCAATTGCCTGGATCTCCATGGCTCGTGACCGCCCAAAGCCCAGCACTCTGCCCCTCAGTGCCCACTCAGCAAGGCCCAGTTCTTGCCTGTCCCACCCCAGAGCCTTCACACCAGGTATTTTCGAATCTAGTGGCTCCCAGGAGTCCTGAGGAACAGGCCAGACCTCACACCTGTCGACAATACAGGATGTGGTGACCCTGAAGAAGGGTACCAAGCAAGGGGGGCAAGGGTGCCGATCCTTAGCCCTGGAGCCCAACCTCGGTGCCCAGGCCTCTAGAGAAGGTCACTGTGTCCCGATGGAGTCCAGGGTTGAACTTATTCCTATGCCCAACTGCTGGTCTCCCAATGGCCACAATTTTCTGCTTGGATCTACCCTATCCTGTGGGCATGTCTGGATGGAGTACTTGTGTCATTATGCTACAGGGAAGTCAAAGATGAAAATTTGTAGTGTACACACATAAAGTTTCACTAAACCAATGGATAGAGGACCTAGAGGTTTAAAGACAGTCTCAGAGCAGGATCACACTGAACCTGAGAGCAGGGTACCAGGAGGCCCCAGGAGAGCTGTGTTGCATTGAGGCTGGGCTGAGCTGCTGTGGGTGCAGCCCTGTGCTCCTTGATGTACATGGAGTTGCACTGCTGCAACCACAGGCACCTCTCCCTTGAGACTGCCTGTCTCACACCAAGCAGGCACTGAGCCACCTGCAGAAGGTAATGGGGTGGGCTGTGGCGGATGTGTCAATGCTTCTCCGAAGGACTCCAGCTCGGTACGCTGGTCCCCATCATCTGACTGCTGTCAGATGTCTGTCATCCCCTGTGTCTGCTGGTTCCTGTGACTGTCCACATCTGAGGGACTCATCTGGTCATGAAGGGTTCCACTACTGCACCAGCTTGACAGCGAAACCACTGACCAGGTGGTGGTCATGCAGTGGAGGCTGCAGTGCGAGCTGAGGTGATCACGGTGGACCAGTCAGTCCTGTGGGGAGCTGAGCAGCTCTGTGCCCTCCTCCAGCTCTAGGATTCCAGAGGCCTTGGCCTGCAGTGCCACTTCCTGCTCCACATGACCTGTGCGGACGTGGCCATGGCCATGAAACAGTAGCTCCCTGCTTCAGTTTCCCTGTACCATGCATGTTTCTTGGCATGAAGGGACAAGATGTGAATACCTGCAGTCACTGCAGATGGCAGACAGTGGAGGGGTAGGGGTGCGGGGAGATGCCTGGGGCTGGAAAGTGGGAGGGAACACCTGGCCTGGGACTAGGCATTCACCAAGCCTGATCATGCCTCAGGTCTCCCGTGGATCCCCTTGGTCCCAGAAGTCACCTCTGGAATGTGCTTGATGCTCATGTGTGCACAGTCATGGGCGGTATCCTGCTCTTCACAGGAGATATAGTCCCAGGTCTGAGGCCATGTGGTTGGCCACAGAAACCCACTCAGGCTAGGTTACAGAGGAGTCATGCTCGCCACACCTAGGGCAGCAGTTAGTCTGACCCAATTGCACCCACCTTGGCCTCGGTGGCAAGCAGCTCCCCGGGATGAAGGTCCTTGACCCGCCTCCTCCCTTCCTCCATTGCCAAATGTCCTGCTGGATGTTTCCACCCATACCGCATGGTTCCATGGACAGAGCCTTCCCCATGAGCCCTAGTGGCAGAAGTGGCTGCCTGTCTGACCAGGCCATGGTACCCCTGCCCCAAGTCTCGATGTCTGCATCCACCTCTCACATGGCAGCTGACCAGTGTGTGTGACTACTGCCCCCAATCCTTGCCCCAGCCCTGTGACGGACACAGCTCCCTCTCACTGCTCCTGCACCTGGCCTCTCCCCTCCGTGAGGACATTGCCCCAAGGGACCATCTGGGCTGCTTCTCTGGATATGCAACTCAGCCCCTCCCAGGGCGCCAGCTAGGCTGAGAGGACACTGAGAACACAACCGGCAGCCAGCCTGGAGGATGGGGCCAACCTGGGAAGGGGCAGACCCCGACCACCCTGCCCCACACACTGCTGGCTCAGCTCCTTCCTGGAGAGACTGTCCAGGACAGTAGCTGGTGAGCAGCTGGTGATCCCCCATCGGTTCAGCAGAGGCCCATGGGAGCAGAGAGCACACAGACCCCTGGGAAGGTCTGCGCCCTGTGCCCAGCCCTCTGTGCCACGCAAAATTCACAGATCACCTGTCCTGGCAAAGGTTAAGGTCAGTCTCATCCTCACTGCCTCCTATATCTGTTCTAGTGTACTAGGAGTGTGCAGGCACACAGGACCTTTAACAGTTGGTCAGTGGCAGTTGACCCGCCAAGTCCACTGCACCCAGCCAGCCCCGCCCTGCCCACTAACTGCACCACATGCCATATCAGCCCTGCCCCTGCCCCGCCTACTGCATCCATTCTGCTCAGTGTGTGGATCCCCATACCCCTCTGTGTGGGTGGATTCCCACACCCCTCTCTGTGTATGACTGAGTAAGGGGATGCCTGTCACTACCCAGAGAGGTTTCATCTCTGGCCCCCAGTACCTCGAGGTCAAGGCTCCCATGCCTTCTTGCTCTCTCCTTTTACATTGCCATAGTTGGTATCACAGAATGGGCCATTGGGAGAAGAATGCATGTTCAACTTTTAGGAAATAAAAAGTCCTCTATATCTCTACCAAGCTCATCTCTAATTTATTTTTCAAAGTCAGTTTTTCTTTGGAGGCTGGAGCAATTTCACAGCAGAGAAGGCATTTGCCTTGCACCACGGCCAACCCGGATTAGATCCCTGGCATCCCACATGGTCCCCGAGCACCACCAGGAGTGATTCCTGAGTGCAGAGCCAGGAGTAATCCCTGAGTATTGCTGGATGTGACCACCACCAAAAAAGTCAGTTTTTTTAATTGAGGTTAGTACAGTTGATAGAATGCTGTTAAAGTATCCAACTACCCCTGAGTCTTCCTCCAAGTCTATTAGCAGTCGTTTTAAGTATTTTTGCTGGTACATAATTAGGTCTTGCTGGTACATAATTAGGTCTATGCACCTAACGTTTAGGAACATGAGTTATTTCTGATGTACTTATTCTAGATCATGTACATATCCTAGATCAACATGACACTCCTGTTTTATCACTTTTTTAGAGTGAAGTCTATGTTGTCTGATAAGTGTAGCCACCCCAATCTTTTTAAGGGTATCACTTGCTTGAAATATTGTCTTCCAGTCTTTGACTTTCTGACTTTCTGGGTTTTCCCTAATTCCTCAGTTCTTTAGGTGTGTTTCTCACAGGCAGTTGAAGGTTAGATTTTTTTTTGGCTTTTTGGGTCACACCTGGCAACGGTGAGGGGTTACTCCTGGCTTTTTCACTCAGGAATTAATCCTGGCAGTGCTCGGGGACCATATGGGATGCCGGGGATAGAACCCAGGTCTACATGCAAGGCAAACACCCTACCCGCTGTGCTATCGCTCTGGCCCCGAGATTTAATTTTTTCTTTTTTATTTTGATTTTTGAGGGTCACACCTAGCAATGCTCAGGGGTTACTCCCTGGCTCTGCACTCAGAAATTCTTCCTGGTGGTGTTCGGGTGGGGAGATATGGGGTGGGGGGATCAAACCCAGGTAGGCTGTGTCAAAAGGCAAATACCTTACACCCTATACTATCTCTCTGGCCCCTAAGTTTAATTTTTTAATTCATCCTACCATTCTGTGTTTCTTTAATAGCAAATTTAGGCCATTAACATTGAATGAGATTATTATCATAGTTTTTTTTTCTTTCTGTAGAAGTTTGGCATATTTGGGGATTTAACTTGTCTTTTTTTTTTTTTTTTTGCTTTTGGGTCACACCCAGCAATTCTCAGGGGTTTTTCCTGGCTCTGCACTCAGGAATTACTCCTCGTGGTGCTCGGGGGACCATATGGGATGCCGGATTTGAATCCTGATTGGCTGCATGCAAGGCAAATGCCCCACCTGCTGGACTATCGCTCCAGCTCCAATTTAACTTGTCTTAAAGAAACTTCTTCAGTTCTTGCAAACTTGGTTTCAAGTCTATGCAGTCCCTGCGCTATATCTGCATGATTCCTTCAAATCTGAATGTTAGAAGGGTCTCATTTGATAAATCTGCATGATCTTAAGTATGCTCCTTTGTATAGAATTTTCTTCCTTGATCTTATTGATTTCAATAATCTATCTCTATCTTTGGCTTTCATCACTCTGGTTATGATGTGTCTTGGGTATTTTTACCTGGGTCTTTTTTGGCTGGGTTCCTTCAGGCCTATCCAGTCTGCCTACAGTCCTCAACTCTGGAAACTTCTCAGCTATGATTTCTTTGACAAATGCTTCTTCATCAGATTTGTCTTCATGGTTCTCTAGAACTCAAATTATTACTATGTTTTCCTCTTGAATTCATTCCAAAATTTTTCTTGTCTGCTCTTCATTTATCTGAGACTTTTTCCATTTTCTGCTGTTTTCTAGAGTTTCTTTCAATCTCATCTTGGAGCTCAATGACTTTATCCTCAGCTACTCTTTCTCTGCTTCTAAGACCTTCACTTTTGTTTTTCATTTCTCATACCAAATTCTTCAGTTATGTTACTTCTCATTGAAAAGAAATTTTCTGCTCTCCTACTATCTTGGGCATTATTCATGACCTGAACCACTGTTTCTTTGAGCTCAGTAAATGTTTCTCTCCTAACATCCTTATCTGAGAGGTAATATCGCTGATTAGTACCACTGTCTAGTTTTCAGGGCTACTGTCTTAGTTCGTTAAGTGGGATGGGTTCTGTTCTGCTTGCCCGTTGAGCCTGCAATGAGTCAGCAATTCATCATGCGTGCTCTGTACCACCAGGGGGCTTGCTAGGGGCTTGGGAGATCAGCTGGTCAGTGATCTCAATCCATTCCCTGTCAAAGTTATCCAACCCAGTTTATTGTTACTAGTTGGTAAAAGTTTCTTATGCTGGTCTGTGGAATTACATGAAGACGCTGTGGGACCTACTGCTGTGAGGACAAAACGTGTCCTTGGAGGCCAAGTGGAATGTTCTCAGAGACCCATACACCAGAGACAGAAAGCGTGCAACCACTGATGGCACCAGACTACAGCTGTGCTGATATACCCCACAGTAACTGTAAACGCTGCTTATAAATTACTGGAACTATGCTACTAGGGAGAAGGGAAGTGATGGGGTAGAAAAGGTAGACAGATAAATAAACTTTGCCTTGAGTTTTCCTTGCTCTCTGCTGCTTTTTTTTTTATTTTTAATTAATTAACCAATTAATTAATTAACTGCATTTTGGGTCACCCCCAGCTATGCTCAAGGGTTACTCCTGGCTCTGCACTCAGGACTTACTCCTGGCAGTGCTTGGGGAATCATATGGGATGTTGGGGATCGAACCTAGGTTGGCTGCATGCAAGGCAAACGCCCTAACCACTATGCTATCACTCCAGCCCTGGTCTCTGCTGCTTACCTCTAAGTGCCAAGGTGCTGCAGCTTCTCAGACAACTCAAAGGAACTGGGAGGCGTTCAGTGTCATTCACGCTATTGCTGCTCCATCTGTAATTCAGGGCTTTATGAGTTCCTGCTACCACTGCCACCTTTGTAAGTTTTTGTAGGAATGGATATTGGAGTTAAGTTGAGTATTACAATGATGTAACACTATATCTATATCTATATCTATATCTATATCTATATCTATATCTATATCTATATCTATATCTATATAGAGAGATATAGATATATGTCTATATAGATATAGATATAGATATATAGATATATATGTATATCTATATAGCTATATATAGGTATATATCTATATAGCTATATATCTACATATAGCTATATAGATATATATCAGCCCAGGTATGCTGATCCAGAGACAGACATGGGGCAGAGCTGCTACTTGCTCTCCCTGTGCCCAGTCGCTCACGAGGTGCTCAGGAGGGATGGCAGGTTCTAGCCCTGGCCCGCCACACCAGCATAGCCTTGCAACAAGCCAGATGACCCCCCCCACTCCATGAGGGCCTCCATTTTCCACATCTGGACTTCTCTCTCGTCAGAACTCCACCCAGCAGACCAGCCTATCACAGCCTGGCTCGGCGCGGCCGCAAGCAGCCGTGGTTCATCAATAAATGCTGGACTTAGAGATGACTACAAGAGTATGCTACCTGCACGGCAGAGCCTGGCAAGCTACCCGTGTTGTATTTGATATGCCAAATACCAGTAACAATTATAGACCTTGTTCCAGAATGGATTGTGGCTCTTTATGTTCCTGGAGCAAGCAGATGGCCTTGGGCTCTACTAGCATGAGACAGGACATATGGAGATGTTACTGGGGCCTGCTCGAGCAAATCGATGATGAACGGGAAGACAGTGATACAGTGATATATATATATATATATTTTTTTTAATTCATAACATGAATAGCTCCATACAGACACATTTTAAATTTTCACTTGATCACTTTATCACTTGACATCCTGTTATTTTCGATTTGCTCTGAGTGGGCACCAGTGACACCATTTGTCCCTGTCACATGCTAGTGTAGCCCAATGATGTCTGCTTGCTCCAGGAATATGAAGAGCCTCAAACTGTTTGTTCAGGGTCTTGACGAATAAGTTTGACCATCTTGTAGGTGGACAGTCAAGTGATTTTTGATGTCCCATGGGACCCAGTCAGTAACGGCTCTAGTTCAGTGGTTGTCTCCAAATGGCATTACACTGCCAGGAGTAAATCCGAGTCCAGAGCCAGGGAGCAACCCTTGAGCATTGTAGGTGTGACCCAAAAAAAAGCAAAAAAAAAAAAAAAAAAAACCAACCTTGCAGATGCAGTGGCAACAAATGTTAGTACATATTGGGAGGAGGCATGATGTGGCACTCCTGTTTCTCAGACAGTTTGTCGCCTTGATTCCAGTTAACTCAGTGGAGTAACTAACTGAAATTCCCTGGTCATACTCAAATAACACTGCATGGTAAAGAAAATAATCTGAAGGGTGCTTCTGGCTATTGGACAGATCAGTTCTCAAGTAATTGAGAATCTAAACCTCCACCATTAACACCCACAAAGCTTGAAGAACAATGGGGGCACAAAATAAGTCAGCTGCGGTCACAGATAGAGACAGAAACCCAGGCTTTGTCCCCAAGTCCTTCAAAACTCTGGAGTCTGGTCGGCTAGGACTTAAACACTTACTGCCACTGGCAAACTCTGCTGCTTCATGACTAATCTAACGCAGAGACACCAAACTGCAAAGATTCCAGGTACATCAGTTTCCAGGCTGAGAGCTCTAGGATCTTCTCAGAGTGGGGAACCAGAAGCCTCCCCATGCTTAGGGCAACCCCTGCAGGCATGCCCATGAATGCCACCATGTCAACTCCTCAGCCCAGTTCCACTGATCCTAAAGTTTCTGGACACTTCCAAATTCCTCAATACTGACAGCTCAGTAGAAGCACACCAAATTAGATAGAAAGTAACTTGGAAATCACTAAACTCAGTAAACAGAGCCAATAACACAGAAGGGAACTGTTTAATAAATCCTCAGACAAGGATTTAACAGCCTTGTGGTCAGATATAATGATTTTTCGCAAATCTTTTACTTAAGTATTTTTTGATTTTTATTAACCATTTGTAACAAGCAACATAAAATAAATGATTGTATGTCTGTTAAGGAGGCAGGATTAGGGGTGATTAGGAAAATGGTGAAGGAAAAGTCCCTCTGGTGTTGGGATTGGTGTTGGAACATTGACGGCCCATAGTAACTGTATTATGAACAACTTTGTAAACCACAGAGATTAAATAAAGTAAAAAAAAAGTAAAGGCATTGAAATAATATTGAATTAAATATTTTTAAGTATGTGTAGAAGGAACCTTCCCCTGTATAGTAATAATTATCTATAAAGAGCCCATAGCCAATATTATTTGGGTTTGGGTTTATTTGGGGTCAGTGGTCTTTGAACCACACCCAGAGATACTCAGGGGTTACTCCTAGCTCTGCGCTCATGAATTAATCATTACTCACTATGGGATGCTGGGGATCAAACCCAGTAGACTGCGTGCAAGACAAGCCCCAACCCACGGCAAATCTTTCCAGCCCCTCCACAGATTTTTTTTATTAATCACAACTACGATACTTTTCATTCCCTTACTTCTAATTATAGCTTTTTCATTTCCATTTCATACTTTATGACTTCCTGTGCCATTTCTTTTGACCTCATTAAACATCCTCAACCTGGCATGACCAAAGTTATCCTGGAGCTTCCAGAGCTCCTAGGGACTAGTCAGGCCTTCCAGACTATTATTCTTATTCCCTGAGCTTGATGGGCTTCTACACAACTTTCCCATCACGTTTCCTGTGCTCCTACAGAGCTGGGATGAATCACTGTCGTTTGCCCTGGGAGTCTTTAAGGGATTCAGCTGGGTGTTGCTCTTTTCTTCCCTGCTGCTCATCTGTCCGTGTCAAGAGGTAAACGTGTGTGCAGTGTAATGTGCAGAGCTGCCATGGGGAGCATAAGTGACCTCCTGGTTCAGGGTGATAAGTAACAGTAAGTGGAATTATGGGTGCAAGGAGTGATGTTGGCTTGAAGTTTGGATGTTTGGCTTATTTGTTTGCCACTGACCAAGCAAGCAAAGCAGACTTAAGTAAATGTGACTACAATCAAAATAAAAACCTGTTGCACTACATAATAAACAATGACCAGAATAAAGACACCTCATGAATTTGTATAAAATATTTCCCACCACTCACCTGACAAAGAGTTAATCACTGTATCACTGTCTCTCCTGTTCATCATCAATTTGCTCGAGCGGGCACCAATAACATCTCCATATGTCCTGTCTCATGCTAGTAGAGCCCAAGGGCATCTGCTTGCTCCAGGAAC